>VWZW01004674.1:946511-1037831 GCA_013397115.1 Edolisoma coerulescens | reverse complement strand
TTCCCTCGGCCCCGCCCCGGTGCTCCCCCGCCACGTGACCGCGGACGCGGCGCCGCGCCGCGCCGGGGGCGATGCCCGGCGGGAAGGTACCGGCGGCGGGACGGGAGGAGAAGGGGCTCAGCCGGGCCGGGGAACGCCGCCCCGGCCGCCCTGCAGGGCCGAGCCGTGGCGCTCCCTCGGCTCTTCACGGCGGCCTTGCCGTGCGCCCCGGCCGCCGGCCAGCCGCGCCTCCCCGCCCCCCTGCGAGGGGCGCGGGGGTGGGTGGTGGTGGTGGTGGCGGCGGCAAAGCAGCAGCAGCCGCCGCCGCGCTGTCCCCTCGCTGCCCTTCCACATCCGGCTCCAAGGCGACACTGGTGTTGGGGACCCGCCACGCTGGAAGTCGGGGCGGGAACACGGGCCCTTCCCCGCGTTCCTGGTGTGCGCGGTTGCGCAACGCCGACAGTGAAATCCGTCGTGGCACAGCTGCACCGAGCGGGGAGGGGAGCTCGGCCTTGCTGCACGGCAGTCGGGGAAAAAGTGCAGGGAGAGTAAAACTTGAGAGGAAAAGAGAATTGTGGGAATTGGCCAGGATTGATTCTGTTTTGAGCAGCTTCGCTTCCCTGTCTGGGGTGGAGGGAGGAGTAGCGCCCTGTGCTGGTTTTCGGTCCCTTGGCTTTGGTGATTTGCTTGGTGCGATGGATGTTCCCCGCAGAGTGGCGATTAGGGTGTGCTGGCTCTGATTAGCCGTGCTTAGGCTAATACTGAGGTACTGCTGAAAGTGGGACTACAAGTGTTGTTTGATATATATAGCTGACAAATAGAGTTGACATATGACAGATCTGGTTCCTAAAGCATTTTGTCTATACTGGTGTGAATGTTCAACCGCTTTTTAAATATAAGCACGTTTAAAATAAATTTTAATGGAAGAAAATGTCAACAGCAAGCTTAAAAATAACCTACTATACTTCATGTAAATTGCCTTGTAATATTGACACTATACACATTTTCTTCTGAAAGATTTTAAGTTCTTGACTAGTGAAAAAATGCACACTTAACTGAAACAAAATTTAACCCAGTCTTGTTGCAATGTGATGACAGCTTGTGATAATAGTGGTTCCTTTTGCTGATAAAGATAATGTTCCTTGTTACTTTATGAATGAAAACTTGTACTGGTCAAGGAAAAACAGAGCAGTCCTCCCCACTTGCTGACTATAATTAAACTAGAAAATTAAAATTAAACCCATGCCACCCTGAGATGTAACAAAAATGTTATTGTATCCTAAACATTTTGGATAGCTTAGTTTTGTGTAAGCTTTTCTAAAATACTTCTGCTTTAACTGCTTTGATAGATTGCAGATTTCTCTCTACTTGGCGCTAGTTGTTAATACAAAGTATACTTCAATAGTATTCTTATTCTGTGAGAGTTTTTTTTTCAATGTAAGCATATAATAATTTATACTCTTGCTTAAAAAAGGATTTATAGGCTAAAGAATCCTGACATTCAAATGGTAATCTTATATACGTCAATATAAGTCAATGGGAATAGTCTTTCATTTAGTGCAGTAAAAATCATGAGCACAAAGAAATGTTTTGAAAGAGTGTTTTAAAAATTTTGGTCTCACACATCAATAGCAATGGGAAAAGTATTTTGAGATTTTTATTTGGTTCTAATATTTCATTACCATGTGCATACTGAGAGTGGAAGGAGGTATGTATGGCAGGTTATCATTGCTGTCATTGACTGTGATCATACAGTATAGATTTTTTTATGAATGATTACAACTTGATGAGGATCTTTCTAGGGACCACGCGTGTTCTTGCTAATCATCTTTGGAAAATATGCATACTAATTTTCATAGGAGTAAAAAAAAAAGTCTTGGCTGGAAAAAAAATACAACTATGGGTTTAAGCCTGCAATCTTTATTTAAATCCCCAGTTGAGTGTTTACAGTGCAAGGCTGTTTTCTTGTTAAATTAAAACTTTACTTTCTATCTAGGCACTAAAACCAGTAATTACACTTTCAAAAGCTCAGTATCACAAATACTGAGTTTTGCTGAAAATGCGATGCCTGTTGTCAAATTCAGTTTTGTACGTTCTTAAAATTGGACTTTAGAAGGCCAAGACAAGTTAAAGTAGTTTTAGTTTATGAGTACTTTTATGTGAAGTCTATGAGAACAAAGGTGAAAGATGAGGATGACTCTTGGTCACTGTTTGATATTTGTGTACTTTTATGTGATTGTTCCCTTTAATTTTTTTTTTTTAACACAAAAAGTCTCTAGCAGCTAGAGCTGTGATTTTCAGTACTTTTTCGTTCTGCTCTCTTCAGGAATACAACAGTTGTATTTGAATACTTTTGAGTGCTCTTTAAGTGATGTCACTAACTTTTGGATTTGCAAGCCAGTAGCAGGAGGAGTTCATGTAGTGAAACATTTTATTACTAGTTTTGTCCTTCGGCTTATGTTGCTTTTTGTGTTAGAGAAGGTGATGTGTCAAAGAAATGCCACTTGCATAGGAGGTAAATAATATAGTGGGTCATGTGTTACTGGGGGTTCTTCCCATGGTTTTTGGAACAGCCCTGAGAAAATAGGATTGTCTGGAGTGTAAAGGGCTTGTAGGGAGTAGCGTTTGAGCATACGGTCCCAGTGGCTTCATATAGGGTGTTTCTGGGTCACAAGTCCTGGACGTAAGTAACCACACAGATTGGTTGAGTGGAGATGTTCTGGACAGGAACATCTATTTAAAAATCAAATCCAACACCCCGGCCCCATCCTTGCAGTAGTCTGTTGTGTAATCACTACGCATATTCACTCTTTTTTCAGAGTGTGCCTCCCTTTTCCTCACACCTGCACCCTGCTAGGCTGACTTACCTTTATCTCACTGGAGATAACTAAAGGAGTAATGGGGTAAGGGTTACTTGCCATGCCTTTTATGAGGAGGGCTTGATCCTAATTCCACTAATGCCAACAGGAGTAACTCAGTTTTTTTTTTTACTCATTTAGAAGGAACTGCTCCAGAGACAAAATGCAATGCTTTTGTGAACAGAGGTCAAGGCAATTTCTATGTGAGGTAGCCATCCTAGCCTTCCCTTTTTTAGCTCAAAATTTCAGAGGTCATATTTTGGCTTCTGACACCCTACGCAATTTACAAGGCTCTTTGTCTGACCTGTTTTGTAATAAATCTTGATTTTATGATGTATGCCAGGCTTACATGCTCTAGCTCTTTTGAGCCTGATTTGGTGATTTTTTTAAAATTCCAATACCTTATTTCTAGACATTTCATGAATTCCTTTAATAAATTACACAAGTTATTTTTTGTGACCCCCATTTTTATTTCAGATTAAAAGAAAAAGATGATTGACCTTGTGAGTCAAGATTAAAAGAACTCCCAGTTGTTGCTGCATTTCTTTAGGAACAGCACAGCTTTCAGATTAGTTTCATTATAAATATTTATTCCTGAGAAGTAAGTTTCTTAAAACATTAGTTTCTCTGCTGCCTTGAAGCAGGCTAGAGCAGAAGCAAGGAGCCTTTAAAACATGCCATTTCTGCATGCCAGCAGATGTATTCCGGTGGTAGAAGTCCTGGGACACCACCCTCTGTGCCAAGGTGGCTTTGCAGGGGAAGGGTGACAGTGCTGTCCCCAACATTGGCACTGTCCCCCCGTGTCTGAAGGCAAAGAGCCAAACAGAGTCCCTGCAGGCTGCTCTCAGCTCCCTTGCACCTGCTCCCAGGCCCTCTCAGTAACTGTGGATTGAAGCTGTAGGTCCAGTTTCTTGAATTCACATCAGTTATTTGCATGGAGAGATTTAAATTGACAAGGAGTTTGGGATGNTTTTTTTTTTTTTTTCAGTTTTTTAAGGTGATCTAGGATGTGGGAAATGGTGGCAAGATATTTGTATTAAAAGCACAGAACTCAAAGTCACTGCTGTCAATATCAACAATCATAAGTCCTTCTCTTTCCCTTCCTTCCAACTGGTGTCTGCCAGAAATCTGCAGTAGCTGAGGAATATCTCATGTAAAGGATGTATTTCTTTACTTTCTTAGTTGAGGACTTTGGGGACTGTTTTCAGGTTTTCTCAGTGATTCTAGTGGCTATAAATTTCTGTGTCATGGTAGCAGAAACTCTCAGATGTTCTTGAATCTGGGGAGCAGGATGCATGGTGAAACAAAGCTAATTAACCAGAACTGTCAGCAGTACTGATGGTTCTTCAGGTTGTAATTAAGTTGACATGGTGTTAAGCAGCTGCTGTAGTGGTCCTGCTGATCCTTGTATCCTTTCTGCTGCTGCTGCACCAGCTGTAGATAACAAGTGCTTCTTCCCGAAGAAGTTTTCTGACAGTTTGGTTCACAAGTACTGTGTCTGCACAGAGCCTGACAAGTGCCAAGCGCTCGAAAGAAGAGGAAGAGGGGACTCCAGTTGTTTCTGGTTTGTCATGGAACCACCTGCCCTGAGACAGCTCTGTAGTGCTGCTCTGAAAACCTGAGCAGCCCTGCCTTTATTCAGAATAAGGAAGTACTGGATTAAATAACACTCTTCTGCTGTTGAGTCATTAATTATGAAAAGTCTTTCTGCCTGTCACAGCCATGACCGTCTAGTTCTCTGAATTTCAGTTGTTTAAAAGTCACTTCCAGTGCAGCTTCACATTGCACTCTAAATAGAAGTGTAACCATTTAAGCATAAACCCAGCTATTTGTTCTACTCAGCCTGCTTTTTTAACCTTGTAGCCTGTAAGCATATCCTTTCTGTTTGCACCCTAACCCTTCTTACTTAGGGAGAGGGAGCTAACATGTAGCTTTTATCCTGCTGATTTTTATAAGGTGTTCCCTTCTCAAATCTTGGCAACTGTGCAGCAGTGGCCATGTCTCAGCTGCCACGTTCTGCTGTTCAGCCCCTGCCTCTTATGTCACACTCTTTCTTTGCTCCATTGGTATTGCACAGCTCAGAGAAATTGAGATTTGCTGTCTGTCAGGAAATGTCATGATTTTAAGAATAACATGATGAGAGACTTAATAGAGAGTAACTCCCTACTTCTATGTTTATTAAGCTTCCTAACAATAGAACTATATTACAAAGCCTGTTTCATGCAACTCTTTGTGCATGCAGTTAGGTGCATTTCTTTTTCACTTATTTGCAACCATTTCTGCTTTTAACTGACCATCAGAAGTGGTGTGCGGTAAACCTGCTTGCAAGCTGTGGAGCTGCTGTTGGCACAGACACGTATTCCTCAAAACTGGAGTGTCCCATTCAAGAAATAAGCTTAGATGAGCTGTATTTGATACTGTCTTTGTCTGCACAACGTATCTCGCAAAATCTTCCAGAAGCTACGAAACCAGGCATATAAGCAAGACTCCTAGCACTGACTAAGGTTAAAAACCATCAGAAGCACTTGCCAAGAGGATAGCCCAGTGTAGAGGTTCCTGTCTGAGCACTATGGAAGTCGAGGCTTGGGCCAGCATCTTCACTGGGAGGGAAGCAGTGTTTAAATTCTCTTTGTGTTGGAATGTTAACCTTTTTTATTCAACTGCTGCAGTCTCCTTGCTTGACATCGTGTCCTTTCTAAAGCGCTCTTGATTCCAGATTTAATACCACGGCAGGTTCAAGGTTGTACCTTTCATATATCTGTGGGGAGTAGTTATGGGGACAGTTTGACTCTGGTGATAATGAGTAGTTGCTTTGAGGTGTGAATACCCCCGGCAGTTTTAGAAGAGGCTCTTGGCAGGGTCAGTTACCATCAGTGGAAATGCAAGGCAAATTTGTTTTGTTCTGTCTTCTTACCATGCACAGCAGGACTGTGTGACTGGAGGGATGAAGTAAGATGCTGCTCACTGTATACTTTTGGGAACTGCTTGTTTCATTCTCAAGGGCACTGAAAAAAACCTATAGAAAACAAATATGCATTGCCATTTACAAAATGGGCAAAAGGTGCCAAATGCTTGTGCTCTCAGGCACGTGGTTTCTTGGGGCTATGCAGGGCCAGGAGTTGGGCTTCTATGAGGCTTCTGGGTCCCTTCCAAGTCAGGATATTCTATGATTCTACTTTTTGGTTTTTTTGTTGCGCATATGTTTGACACATATGTTACAGTCCTGATTGACCAGCCTGGCGGAAAATACGTGTGCTGATTAACTTAACTTTGGAATAATAATTATTTATAGGTAGGAACTGTAGTTGCTTGAAAGTCTATCAGAAGAAGACAAATATTCAGACAGATGATATAGTCAGTGTTTTCTAAGATAAGTTTCAGTCGCATAGTAGGATAAGGTGTTTATCATACTCGAGTTCAATTTCTGTGTGTAAACTGGTGTTGAATCTGAGAGATAGCTTTGAATGTGATAACAGGCAATTCTCTAATCTTCAGCTGTTTTCAGATGTTACAGTCTCTTGCATGAAATTAGCACTGGATGCTAATCAGCATCCTGTTTCGTGATTTATCTAATAATCCAAATGACTTCCGGCATCCCATATAAGGGGAAGGCAACATTTTTGGTGGGGAAATGGTTATGAAAATAAGTGTAATTCTTACAGCTGAAAGAGTCTGGGGTGGTTTTTTTGGTTGGTTGGCTACTTTTTAATGGTGAACTGTATAGTGATACCTAGTTTGACCTGCATAAACAAAATGAAATCAAATTATATGTGACTTTGAAGGCATTATTTAGTTAAAGTGTATTTTACTGAGCTGTTCCTGTGTAACATAGTATTTTCAGCTTCACTGAGCTATGAGGTGCTACAAGATGTAACTTAGACCAACAGAAAGTGTACGTATCAAAAATTTAATTTACCCCTGACATCGGTGGTGACGTTATTATTTAGTGCTGCATAAAAGGTGCTTGCAGATGTTTGAGACTTTTTTTTTCCTGAGCTCATTAAAAATTGGAATTTGTTTGTAAACATTCAGAAAATACTAGGGGCAATCTAGAGTAAGTAAATTTAACTTGAAATTGATTATGTCTACACAGTGTTTTTAATGGGTTTGTTTTTCCTTTCCCTAGCGGAAGAGACTTTGGAATGCAGAATGCACACCATTCCCAGATGAGACACCCCTACGTGTGAAAAAATCAAATGTCAGGACATCAGTGTCTGCTGCTTCGATTTCCAATGCGTGGCTTAGGTGTGGGGATGGTTTTCAGAGCACTTCAGTGCTGGAGGTAAAATGCTGCCTTAGTGGTGTAACAAAGAGATGTGAACTGACAGTGAATTTCCATGCTTGACTGAATAATAAGATGTTGCCTTTTATTTGGTGTTGTTCCCAAACTAACAGCATATTGTTGCAACTGTCAAAATGGACAAAAAATGGAAAGCACAGTTACATAAGGACATTGTCTTGTTAGTGTAACTTGCTGAGCATATGTTAATATGTTGTGTTCTAGGTAGCACTTATCACTTAGAAAATTTCAATAATACACTGAAGGATGCAAAAGTAATTTGACATTTTGGATGGAGTGCTACATTTCCTAAAAAATATGGAACAAACATACTCTAGTTTGCTAGTTGAAGATTTTTTGCTAGACCTAAGTTATGTGTTTGCGATAGTGAATTAAGTGTAGAAAATCCTGCTTGATCAAGAACAGAGATGTTCAGCCAGCTCTGCATGAGAAGTGTTTTGTGCTGGCCCAGGTTGCTTTTCTGTTTCTTCTTCTGGTACTGAGCAGTCACAGTGTTGCATATCTTGTGGGATATACTAAAATCAGAGACAGGGCGACCAAGTACTTCTTTCTGTAATCTTTCAATAGGGCACATGCTTTATCAAGCATGTTGTTACTGCCCACTTTTGACATTTTAGTGCTGCAAATACTGGCTCTTGTTCTTCTCAAGGTCACGTGTGATTTCTGTCATAGTCACAGAAAGTTTGTATTTTCCAAATCTATGAGAATTCAGATTTTATGTTACTGTTGTCTTGCTTTAATACCTCATTATATTACAGCCTTGTAAAAGATTTAAAAATTAATTTGAAATTGTTCTCCTGAGCTTTGGTGGGTGATTAACAACAGCTTTGAATATATTGATACATGTTAAAGTTATTTTTAATGTCTTAATGATTAAATCTCTCTCTTTTTAATATAGTCCCAGAGGCCTTCTAATAAGAAATCCAGGATTAAGAAGCGTCTTGGACCACTGTTAACATCTGCTGAAAGGGCATCTAGTATGTTTTGATTATTTCATGTTAACGTTGTTAGAATATTGTTACTTTGTTTTGTCCTATATTAGGGTTCAAGTTGGCTCAAAATACTGGTTGCTTTCTTCTGTTACTGTCATTACAAGCTAATTTTGATAAGACACTCAGTCTCTTGCTGTTGGGATTGGGCTCTTCTATTCACCCAGAGTGCCAAAAATTTATTCTGCAAAGCTGCAGGCACTCAGGTACTGCTTTTGAACAGGTGAAAGAAGCATCACTAATGTTGTATATGATGTGTATTATAACAAGGATGTGATATTTAAATCCTTTGCATTTTTATCAGGAGGGAATGAAAGATAGCCCATAGTTGTATAGATTGAGGGTGAAATTACTCTGTCTTCTTCTAGACAGACAAGCAGGCATGAGAGAACACACATTTTGTAAATATGAGCAATAGATAGAAAAACAGAATTTTGTCAACCTCTGCTTTTACAGTCTTCTCTATGCCCCAGAGTTGTTAATATTGTCATTAAAAAAAAAGAACTCTAGGCCGAATAAAGAGGAGGAGGACTTACTGACTTGCTCTAGTTCTTTCTTTTTTTTTGAGCCTGGAGGAAAGGAAAAAAAGAGGGGGTGGTATACTTCAGTCTGTGTTTCTGCTTGTTCCAGCAGCTGTGCTGCTTCTATTGGATGTAAGTAGGTGACCTACTGGGCACTTTTTTTTACCTTTTAGGGTTCTAGCTTTTCTAGATTTCTAAGAAGAACCTATCTGTGTTGCAGGAGATGTGGTTGTGTTTGTCTCTTCTGGGCCCATCTGCCTAATTCCAAATCCCCAGTAATTGTCTGAATTCCCTTTTACTTATAAAGTTTTAGTAGTGGTATGAAGTGCAAAGTTCTGTCTTCCTATGATTCCTTGTTCTGTATGCTCCATGCTAAGTATGAATCCTTTCCTCCTTGCTTTTGTTGCTAAAAATGATGCAGAAAGGTATTTTGAATTAAAATGTCTTACTTTAGAAGCACAACAGCGTTTCTTTGCAACACCTGAGAAGTTTTGGGGCTTTTTTCTCTCAGGAGAAAACTGGAGAGTAGGTATAGATAGAATACTTTTATTCCTTTGTTATTCATTGCATAAAGTCAGAGAGCTCCCAAACCCAGAATTCTAAGGACAGTGTTTCTTTAAACCAGTTAGCATTTCACAAGGGTACATGCTGGGGAGTGGAGGAGTGTTAGGACTCTGTGTAGGGGGACTAAATGTCAGACAGTCATGATTTGTCCTCGCTCTGCTGAAGGACACAGTGGTAGCCTCATTGTATAAAATGAAGTGTTAGCGTTTGTCGTGGAGAACTAAACTGAAAATAATGCATGCATGTGTAAGAAATATGTGTGAGTTAATGCTTCAGTATTAATCTCTGATGCTTAGTAAGAGACTTGATAATTTTGCCCATTAAAAAGTAGTGCATTTTAATTTTTAATACTTTTAAATTCAACAAAATTGCATTTCTGTAACAATATAACACTTTGCAATACTTTTTCATAGGAGCTGCTGCTGCTGAAAGCTCTAAGGAAGCTGAGGACATAATATGGACCTCTAGTGGCAGTGATTTTTCAGATGATGAAAATGAAACATCGAATCCAAGGCTGCACAGCAAAAAACGTGACACTTCCAAAGCAGAGGAATCACCTAGCATACGTGATTTATTGCTAGAGGACAGAAGCAGTGAAGGTAAGTTGAAATGCATGATTTTAACAAGAAACCTTCTGTCAATTTCAGGTGCTGTAATGGAAATATTCTTGAGGTCATTCTGACAAAATGACATGATCCATTCCTATTTTGGTTAAATCAGTTGGAGGATTTTGGTTTTTTTTCATAAACATCTGGGTATAGAGTAAGCTCTTAGTATAAATTATGTACAAAAACTTTAAACCTTGGAGTAAGGGAGCACAGTTGTCTGCATCTACTGACTAGATATGGCAGACTTTGCAGCTGCAGATGGCATCATCTTCTGTGGCATGCATTTTCATTTTGGAACACAGTATTCCTTGCTTCCCGTGTTAGCTGCACTGTGTGAACAGCCATGAGTTTAGTTCTTAGAACTTCCTTTCTAATTCATGGAGCAGGAAATGACAGAGGGAACAGAAATTGATTAAAAAGTGCAGCTGAAGACAGAAAAAGCTTTGCTTGTGTGCTCTATTATATAAGTGTTAATGAGGATAATGTATAAGTTGCATTAGAACTTGTTAGGAAGTCTTTTCAATTTAAAAAATAAGTTGGGTTAACTTTGTAATCCTACAGCTAGATCTGAAATATTACAGCTAGATTGGATCCTGGATGTCTGGCAAAGCATTCAAACACTGCTGTGAGCTGAGCAAATGGATTGACCGATGACTTTCTGTTTCGTTGGTTAAATGTGCTCCTTAGGTTTAAAACAAAAATGCAAAATCTTCCTCCTTTCATCCATATTTTTACCATCTATATAACACTATCACTGACATATCTGATGGCTATCTTTTGTAATTCCTAGTAATTTTCTTCTTTTTCAAAAGGAAGGACTGTTCATTTTCTAAAATGCAATCTGTTGCTGACCAGGAATTTTTCTAACCTACCATTAATATCATTCACTTGTTCCCTGCAAGTATTTCCTGCAGGTTTTAATCTTACCCTCTTTTTTTTAAGAGACAGTACACAGACTTTTTTTAATCTTGTAAGATAGCAAAATTTTGTTTCTCTGTGTAATTGAAGAAACTCTGATGTGTTATGTATCTGCTTGAAGGTTACTGAGAAAATCCAATAATTGTCATGTTTTTCTTCTAAGCCCAAAAATATCTTGAAAGCAGTGGGGAGTAGAAGAACTGTAATTTCCATGGTTTTTGAAGTAACCATCATATACACTAATTTTAGCATTGTACATAGTGGGCCTCCGTGTGTGTGCATAAATAGGTACAGTTGTAGATGTGGTGACAGTAGGTGAAAAGGTATTTTTAAAAGAGATGTTCCCTTTCATGTGAAGTTCACTTTAAGAGGCACAGTGTCAGTACTTCAGTGTGACAAGATAAAAAGGATTGTATTTTATCAAGGCATGTATACCGTTGTCACAAGTTGCATGCAGCTTGTCAGGCAGCTTCACAAAGAGAAACCTCTTTGTGCTACTTGGTTGCTGATGTCTGTGTTTAAAATTTCTGACGAAGCTTCCTCATAGTCAGAAACAGAAATGCATTCATGTGTGTAAAAGGAGGTAACACTGTAGCTGTGTGTTTATTGGCCTGGGTGGCTTCAGTGTTTGGAGGTTCGATGTAGAAACCAGTGATTAGATTATAGTACTGTTGCCAAGTACAGAATGTACTGCCACGGTTCCATGGATATGTACAGATGCCTGGAGCACTGTGCAGGTGCCTCCTTTCTCTGCTGCCTCTCCCCTGCACATGACTATTCCAGTGTCAGAAATAGGACATTTACAAAGCAAAAAAAGCACCCCCCCCAAAAGCTTTCAGGCCTTCTCCTTTGAACATGCTCATTTGTACAAAACACATTGAAATTACCCCTCTCAGTACCTTGTGGCACTTGGACCTAAAGGATGATGAGGGTGCTACTGCAGCTCAGGTTTCCATGGCCTTCAGTAGATCCTTGGAGTTACAAATGGACTTTTGGAGTTGCATTAAATATCACGTGGTCATGAGGATGGTGGAAGAAAAGTTCTGCATTTCTGTCTGCATCTCTTTGTTTGTTGCTGTTGTATTGTGGGTTTGTTTGGGGCTTTTTTATTTGTTGTTTTTTTAGCTCCATCTTTTCTTATGCCTGTTTCTATTAATTTGTCCTCAACAATTCTATCTTTGATGTGCTTAGAGATTTGATTTGCAGACCTGTATATTCAGGCATGGTGTTCTAGGAGGTGACCATTTCAATTAACTTTTTCATTCCTCTGTGAGGGTTACCACTAATAGCAGATGTTAGTTAACAGTGTTTAAGGCATTTGCTTAGAACAGTTAATTCTGAACAAGCACGCTTGGAAAATCCAACACAACTGAGTCAAAAAGCCCCCAAACTAAACCATGGAAAAATTAATAGTAACTAAACTAAAAAGAACACACTACTTACCTATGCAGTTAAATGTACTACCTCTTTGCAGACAGTACTTTGAAATCTTTTTTGTATGTGTGTAATTTTTATCTTTCTTCACAGGACATTTTCTCCTAGTAGGATTTAGCTTTTATGAGACACAAAATACTTAAACATGAAGATCAGTTGACCATAGGTAAAAAGTAATGTTGCAATTCTTCCCCCAAGTTCAGGATAGCTGTAGTATTACTCTTGCTTCATGCTTACTATAGATGGTGATTAAGATAAACTCTTTTTACCAATATTCTATTTTAGATGAATTGGAGCTCATTGACTGGGAGAAGGATACTGATTCCACCGATAAGTGCGATGGGTCAGAAAACGAGGACAGCTCACTAGAGATATCAGACTCGGACTCTTGCACAAATACTAATTCTCTGCCTGTCGAAGAGGAGGAGAATGATGAGCTTTGTAAGGTGAGAAACTGTTCCATGTTTAAGAAAAAAAGCTGCTGTTAAAATTACGGAATGTATTCTTTTATTTTTTTGCATTTGAATTGGGGGAATTTGAGGATTTTGCTTACCTTATTTTTTCAGAAGGAATTCTGTACACAAGAATTTCAAGGCATTTTCTTTGACTGCCAAACCTCAAAACCAAGCAGTGCCCCTCACACAGAGCTTGGTAGTGTGGTCACTGAATCACAGGATGACTGAGGTGAGAAGGCACCTCTGGAGACTGCCTTGTCTAACCCCTCCGCTCACAGCAGGGCAGCTGAAGCTGGCTGTTCAAGGCTGTGTCTGGTTGGGTTTTGAGTATCTCCAAGAGTGGAGACTCTACAACTTCTCTGGGTAACATGTGCCCGTGCTTGGTCACCCTTGCAGTAAAGCAGCTTGTTCTTATATTAAAATTGAGTTTCTTGTGTGTGCAAAAAGTCATCAGGTTGGTGGGTTTCTCACCAGAGATGTGACCATCCGGACTCTCTACTGTCCCTGGCTGCCTGTGACACGTTGGTGCCCAAATTTCCTGTTGTGTGGTGGGTGTGAGACCCTATCCTATTCCTCTTTAGTATTTTGAGACTGTGACTGTCTAAGAATCCAGGTATTGGGAATAGAGCATGATGAGGTAAAGGACTGCATGCAGGACTCCCTTTTCAGTAATGAGGATTGCAGAGCTCCAGAAAGGGAAAGCAGTTAAGAGCTGAATCTTACCAGCTACAATGCTGCAGAAAATGTAAGTTTATTTAGAAAGAAGGCATTCTGTGTCAACTATGGGTCTTAATTTAGTATCTTACAGTGAAGTGACCTGTGTGAAAAGACTTGAGATGTGACAGTACCCTAGGCCAAAGTAACATCTGAAATGGGCTGCCCAGGGTCACTGTCCCTGGAGGTGTTCAGGCAAAGACTGGACGTGGGCTTAGTGCCGTGGTCTAGTTGACATGGTGGTGTTTGTTCAGAGGTTGGATTCGATGGTCTCAGAGGTCTTTTCCAGCGTGGCTGGCTCTGCGATTCTGTGATTTACCCTGTCTCTGGTGCTGGGGCTGGTGCCGCACCACGGGGCCCCGCGCCGGCAGCGCTCCCCGGAATGTGGCGGAGAGGCCCCAGCCGGGACGGGCAGAGCGGAGGGGCCGGGCTGTGACCCTCGGGAGGAGCCCAGCCGGAGGAAAGGCGCAGCGCTCGCCTGGCAGCCGGGAAACACCGGCCGGAGGAGGTGCGGGTGTCGGAACGGCGGGAGCAGCCGGGATCCGGGCGGGAGCCGCCCGGCAGAGGGCACCGCAGGCCCGGGAACCTCGGCCGGCGGGGGCCGTGGGGACGGGGAAAGCACTTAGCGAAGTGGATTAAAGCCTCGTTAAAACTCGTTTATGTATCGGTTCTGTATTAAAATGCTCGCGAGTGGGTGCAGACGGAGTGTGATAGGACGTCCTGCTCCCACAGGAGGAGAGCAGGCTCCAGTTTCCCAGGAGTCAGCCCCATCGCAGGGTCCTGCTGCCTTGCTGGGGCCAGAGGGTGGGACGGGGCTCTGTCCGTGGCCCCTCACCACGAGAAGGACACTGAGGTGCTGGAGCGTGTCCAGAGAGGGACAGCGGAGCTGCTGAAGGCTCTGGAGCACAAATCTTATGACGAGTGGCTGAGGGAGCTGGGGGTGTTTATCCTGGAGAAAAGTGGGGACCTCATCGATATCCACAACTGCCTGTGAAAGGAGGATGCAGCCAAATGGGGTTGGTCTCTTCTCCCAGGTGACAAGCGAGGGGACAAAAGAAATTAGCCTCAGGCTGTGCCAGAGGAGGCTCAGGTTGGACATCAGGAAGAATTTATTCACAGAAAGAGTAATCAGACATTGGAATGGGCTGCCCAGGGAGGTGGTGGAGTCACCATCTCTGAAGGTGTTTAAGGAAAAACTGGATGTGGCACCTAGTGCAGTGGTCTAGTTGAACACGGTTGTGGTTTGTCATAGGTTGGACTCGATGATCTCGGAAGTCTTTTCCAGCCTAATTGTTTCTGTGATTCTGTGAAGCAGCTGTCTGGCCATGGCAATAGGTGTCACCCGGCTCTTGTCAGGCTACTGTGGGTGTCAGTCCCACTCTAGTGTCTGTAGCTCAGAGTTCAGCAAGGGTTAGTCAAGTGTTTTCAGGTTTATAAGAATTTACTTTATATAGCCCAAGTCCCAGGCTGCAGCATCAGAAGAGACTACATGGTCTGCATAGAGCTGTGAAAACAGAACTGAGATTTATGCGAGTGGTAAAAGTTGTCCTGTCTTTGTTACACCAGTGCGACTGATCCCAGTGTACATGAAAAGTTGGATAAATGTTACAAGACACGTTCATATTAGTAAATGATGCCCGTGAGAGGGTTTTTTGGGATGCAACCATACTGTAATAAAAAGTTTTTAAATCTAACCAGAATCGTTATGCTAGTACAAAAGATGCGGGTGCATTGGGAATCTGAGGTTGTCTCTACAGATTTCCCCTTCCTCCATCCCAGCTGGAGTGCCACGCCGTGGGAATTTTGCTGGGTGGTCACCCTCACCAGAAAACTTTCTTCTGGGAATTCAGTGTATGCAGAAGGGTAAATCCCCGGTGATTGCTCTGCCTGTTGCAGTCTTTGTTTTGTTTTACTTGGGATGTGCTGTTTTCCAGTGAAAAAACTGGTAGAAAAAAACTGCAGGCAAGCTGAGAGGTTTCCAAGAGAGAATAGAAAAGCACTATTCACTATAGGAGGTCATTTGCTGTATGGGTATTCTTTAAAAAGGCCTGTTAATTTTGTGGCGTAGTTCATGGTGAGGGAAGGGGAAAAAAAGCCAAATGTTGATATATCATCATTTTTGTGGTATTTACTAAATATCTGGAATCTAATGGAGTGTGTGGATAATCAAAAGACCATGAAATTTATTTTACCCCACTTCAAAATATGCCAAATACCAAGAGGTTCTGGAGGTTTAGGATTACTGCCAAAATATCTTTATGGTAGTATTTACTCTTGGTAGGAGTGTATTAGGTTTCTACTGGGAAATCTCAGACGATTAATAACTATGGCTTCCCCCCCTTATATACTAATATTTCTAATTTTAAAATTACTTCTATTCGGTGGTAATTAACTGCATAGAAAAGCTTCACGTATTGTTTTGGTTGGAAGAGAAGACTCTTGCTTATCTGTAGGCTGTGAACCTGCAGTCACGATTCAGTTTATGTTCCAAGTCCCTGTGCTGTGTCTTTCCTATCAACCATCCACTTCTGATGTGTAAAGCTGCTTGACAGAGGATAATGAGGAAGGCAAGTTGAAGCTGGCCTTGTGGTGAGCAGCTAATTTTTGTCTTCAGAATTTTTGAAGAAAGCATGTGCAAGATATGGCAGGGCCATGCTTGACTTTCCTTTGGCTGTTTTTAGGGGATGAGAGAATTACTTTATGTTAGCTTTCATTTGACCTATAAGTGGTTGAATTTTTGCTAAAGATGATACAGGACAAAGATCTGACAAGGCCTGATCCCAGATGGTTCTATTCTTACAGTTCCTTGACTTTCAGTTGCTGGTGGTGGATACCTACGGGAACTTTTTTCTTGGAGAACATGGTACTAAAATAAAGATTAACCGTTAATGTTAGTTTTTCAGCATACATGTTTTCCAGAAGAGCACCATGTAATCGCTTCAAAATTGAAAAACTCCATATTTTTATGCAGTGGTAGTGACTACTTTTTGCCAAACTTGTGTAGAGACCTTTTGTCTCATGAGCTGAAGTTCCATATTTTGTAAGAACTGTTTGTCCATAAATTATTTTTAACTTATAAATGTTTAAATACTGGGAATTAAATGAAAATGTGCTCCTATAGGTAAATTCCTGTCTCCTTCCATACTGCCTTTGAAACTGGGAGCTTTCTCTGGCCCTGTGCATTGAGTGTCATTATCTTCCCCACTTGAATCCTTCCTCAAAACACTTAATCCCATGAAACAGGCCAGCATTTGTATGGAGTATATAATTTTGGTATCTTACTAGAGTATGGTCTTTTCTTTGTGTCCTGTATGTTAAATTCACTTTATCAGTGTCTGATGGGTAGCCAGATTTGCTTGCTTTGTATGTGGAACAGGTGAAGTTTTTCCCAGAATGGTATGAGGAATTAGTCTTATGTATTTGCTATGTAGCATGAATAAAGCTTAACTGGTTACAGCAGATCCTCTTTATTGCACAGCACACTAATAAGTGCAGTAGATACTTGTCTGCTGATCTTAACTTCTGGTTGGGTAAAAATTCATCAAAAAGTCACATGGTTAAGAGCTTGTTCCCTTTAAATCTTAGAACCATTGAATGGTTTGTGTTGGAAGGAAAATTAAAGATCATCCAGTTCCAAACCGCTGTCATGAGCAGGGACATCTTTCCACTAGACCAGATTGCTTAAAGCTCCATCCAGCCTGGCCTTGAGCACTTCCAGAGGTGGGACACCCACAACTTCTTTAGGCAACTTGTTGCAGTGTCTCACCACCCTCACAGTAAAGATTTTCTCCCTAATATCTAATCTTAAGGTGCCCTCATTCAGTTTGAAGCCATTCCCCTTTGTCCTATTGCTACAAGACCTTGTAAGAAATCCCTCTCTGGCTCTCTCATAGGCACCTGGTAGGGACTGGAATACATAGAGAGTGGTAATATCCCCAAACTATTATGCTGAATGAAGATAGACAACTGAAAAAGAGATTTGCTGTATGTTACGTGTTTCAGAACTCTTTAATAAATCCCTCCCACATTCTCAGCTCTCTATTGTGCTGCAGTCTGTGTGCCCTGACAGTGAGCGATCTGATGTGATGATGAATATTGTGCAGAAATTATTTTAATCTTGTGCAAAAGGTTTATTTTGGTGTTTTCCCTGAGTGAAGAACACATTATTTTACATGTAGGTCTGTGTCTTTTACCTGAGGCCTTCTGATCTTTCAAATTATGGTTCATTCAGTTGCTTGGTTCGTGGATTTATTACTGTCTTAACTTGGCTTTAAAAAAAACCCTCAAAACAAATTCTCTCCTTCTGTGGCATTACATTGAGGGGGATTCAACGTACTTAATGAAATTCTGAAGAGGTCACTTAAAAGATGAGCAGGCCAAGATTTGCTGTTATTTCTGGGCTTGCTTTCGTGTCCTGGCTTTCTTGATCCATTATAATGGTAATTATAACTAACATTGGCTTGGTAATTAGAATTGAGTCTAGAACTATTGTTGTGTAACAGAATTTAAAACAGGTTATCTCAAGGTAGGGAATCATTATTATGGCAAATGGAATTTGTGTCATCCTGTCAGACTGATGACTTAACACGGATAAAGGGTGATGATATGACCATGTTATTGCAAGCACTTACTTTTGTCAGTTCATTACTGAAGGAAGTGTATTAGAATATATACAAAATACCCACAAGCTTACAATTATTTCTAAATGTGTACTTTATGGAATAATTCAGATTGGAAACAACTGCAAGATTTCTCCAGTTCAACCTGCACAAGACAGTCTCAGCTGCAAGGTCAGACAAGGTTGCTTAGGGCTTTATCTAGTTGGATCCTGGAAAACTTGAAGGATGAAGACAGCATAACTGGTCTGGGCAGCACCCTTCTCCCTTCCCTGTCTCTCTCTTCCTTGTCTTTCCAAAAACAGGAACCTTACTTTTCTGGATAGAACTGGTCTCTTCTAGTAGGGCTCTTCAGCTGAGCCTTTTAGGCAAGACTTACAGATCAGCAGATTGCAAGTCAGTAGTGGTACAGAAAGAGACACCTTTTGCATTCATACCTGCAAGGTGGAAGGATTTATACCTGAGTTACCAGACAAAACTGGACTTGTGCACCAGCTGCTTTCTGCTGCATCCCGTTGGCAGGGATGTCTCTGCATTTTCTGATACAGGAATCAAGCCTTGAAGCTTTTTTCCTTAGTCACAGACAGTATTCCCCTCTCAACTTTCTGTTTCCATTTGGTCTGATTTGGTCAGATTATCAGAATAGGAAACAGGATGTTTCTGGGTGTGCTGTAGCTATTTGTATTAGAACTAGCTTTTTTTTCAGTCTGTAGTTAAACAATGACCCCATTAAGTTTAAAACAGGACTGATGACACTAGTTCAGCTAATACCTAACTGGCTCAGGTGTTCCTTGCTTTGATGGTTTAAACTATCTTGGGAATATTTTTCTTTATAATTGTGGGACTCAGGGGTTCAAATGTCAGTGTGGCTGAATTGGCTCATTATCCTCCTCAAGAAGGACACAGTCATATGAGTGTCTTGATACACATTATGTGTATTTTTGGTGCTGTAAAAATGCCTGAAGTCTGTGATGCCCATTTTGAAGGAAGCATCTTTGATCACTGTTTTCATACTTACAGATGCTTTTGTAGGTGATCCACAGTGTCACTGAGGTCGCTGTGCTTCTTTGTGCCTAGTTTGTGAAATTCCTGCATGACTTATTAACTAAGTTTAGTGGAGACTTGTGTACCACATTCTGGATGTATGAAATCTGATGGATCACAGCACCTATGACAGTGACATAAAAGACTGTAGACCTTGCTACCTTGAGCTGTCATTCCCAGAGTATGTTTTTATGTTGTTTGAAGCACCAGGCTGTTTGTGAACGCTAATCCACCCCCTCTCTGCTTTGTTTAACTTAAGGCTTCAGCCTAGCCCCGTATTCTTTCTTACACAGCTCTGGAGAGCAACAGCTTTAAGCGCAGCTGACAGCATTGCTATCTTTGTATCCATGTATTGAATGCCCCTCTCTTTGTGGTCTTCCCACATCCTCTCCAAGTCTGCCTGGTGTTTTAAACAAGATCCAAGAGGCCTGTGTTAGCGTTCCTACAGCTGCATGCCACACAAGGCATCTGCATTTCCTCAGGTCTGGCACCTCTGGAGCATGGCTCTTGACAGCACCCCAGAGGATCTTCAGGAGTAACAGGGACAAGCAAAGCGGTATCTGTTTGCCCTGTCAGGGCGCTGACCTCCATCTAAAGAGATGAAGCAAAGCAACAGGGTCTTGTCTGTCTCCTGTTGGTAGCTTGCCTGGTGGTGGAGCAGAAGATGCTACAGGGACGACCAGAGCGTGCACTGCTGGGAGTGCAGTGCTCTCCTTTGAAAGGAGAGAAAGGATAAAGCCTGAGGAATTAACAACATTAATAGGAAGTTAAAGGCTTTTGTGTTCTTGGTTTCCTCACCTCTGATGAGGCTTTCTGTTGTTTGCTGTTATGGATAATTTGCTAATAGTTTTGCACTCTGCAAAGAGTCGTGAGCATAGTGAGAAAGCTGCTGAGTTTTGATTTGTCTGACTTTGTCTTCCAAACTGTCTCAGGAGTCTTCAGGATAAATTGGAGGAGAGATTGATTTGAATTTGTTGGAAATTCTTTTTGAAGGAAATGGTGGAAGAGAACTTTAGTGGGATATATAGGACCAGTCTTAATAATTTCTCTTTCTTATAAACATGCTTTCTAAATACTGTAGTTCTGGAAGGAGTCCTGAATAGAGTAGATTGACTAATGGCTTGAATTCTCTAAAAGCCTTTGGTTCAGTCTTTCTTGTGGGTTGTCACTTTGCTTTAAAAATAATCTTACGATCTTTAAGTGGCTGGTTCTGTCGCCCAGTTTGTCAGTTCATGGTGTCAGGAGAGGGACCTAATATATTGGGGAAAGTAAAATTCTCTTTTACTACCAAGGATGTTTGTTGGACCCTGTTGTGAAAAAAAAAAAAGCATTGCATGTCATTTTAAGGTTCCTAGTGCAGTTGCAGTTTCCATCTTTCCACAAGTGAATCTTACTGGTGTTGAGGTTTGTGGCAGCAGTATAAGAAAGGCATGCATATGTCTATCTCAAAAAAGTCCATGTGTAATACTGCCTATAAAATGGCTTTTAAGTGAAAATAAGACACCTAAATGTCCAAGGTCATCCAATTCCTGGTAGAACAAGTAAAGCATGAGGTGTCCCAAAATCATCTAACTATCCCTATATTTAGGCTTCATCTTCTAATGAGTTTCTTGTCAATTTTCACCAAAACAGAAAAGTTCCTTTTGTAGTAAGGGTTAGTATGTAGCAGCTCTTTGTAGAATCTACTGAACGGTGAAAATCTAGAAGTAAATTTAGACTATCTTAGAAAACACAGGAAGACTAAAGTTTAGAAAGTATTCTAAACTAACCTTGGGATTATTAAAAACCCCTGAGGTTTTCCAGTGTGTTTCTCTTTAAAGGATGAAGCTCCTGTGTATCTCTCTTTAATGGATGAAGATCCCTCCATATCTATATATGGAAGAAGGCAGTTATGTGGGGTTTTGTTTTGTGGTTGATTTGGGTTTGGTTTTTTTTAAAGTCGTGGCACTGTATCTTTAGCTTGTAAAGAATTCAGTTTGATGGTAAGGCATGGGGAACATGACTTTTATTTCCTGGCTCCCATCACAGTGTGGAAGTGTGTTGGATAAATAAGGGAGGAATAAAGGGGGGCAGAACAAATGGAATAAAACTGAGAATATGTATAATAGAACTTGAGAAATTTGGAGGTGTGAAATGTTGTTGGGCAAGGGGTTGACTTTCTTGGGGACAATAAGAAGGGACTGGGATGGTGTGAAGATGTAACGCCTCTCATATCCAGTTTGTCAGGGTCTGTGTCATGTTCTGTGATAAACAGTTTCTGTACAAATGGCTGAATCATCTGTAGATGACAATTCAGATTTACAGTTCTTTTGTTATCAGGACACTCGTGTTCCAGACTGACAACCCTGGTGACTGATTAACCCTTTCTGAGGAGAACTCCAGAGCTCTAACTCCATAGCTGTAATATGTTAAAGTATGTTAAAGAGGATTTTGCCTGCTCTGTAGGAATCTGTTACACACTCTTGTGTATAGGCCAATTGCAGACAACCCTGCTCCATCCCTTTTTATCCCCTTTAGGATAGCACTATTTGCCTTCAGATGAGGGCAACAGCCTTGACTACCTGATGGTTTTATCTTTGTCCTTGATCTCTCTGGAAATATGCTATATGAAATTGTTACTTCATATGATATCTTCCCCACTACTCACAACTTCAGCCAAGCTTTGTTACTCCGACTTCCTGGAGACATGGAGAAGCTGTTGCACATGGCAGTTGATTCACTGGTCAGTCCCAGCACAGTGGCATTCTTTTTGACTCAGTCCCCGTCGTTCTCCTCCCACTCTGTCTCCTCTTCCCAGCACAGTCACTATTTCATTCACTTGTCCCCATTCACCTTCACCTGGCCATTGTTTGGTGTCAGTTCACTGGTTCTGTCTTGCCTAATACAACATTTTAGTCCTGTGCCACCAAGTACTCTCGTCTGGTTGCAGCTCTTTAGAAACACTGATTGCGGCCAACTTGTTGCTGTTTTGCAGACACCTTGACACCTTCCTGTGCATGGGAAAGGGAACATTAAAGCTAAGTGAGAAAACCAGGCTAGAACTGTCTGCTTGTAAATGCAAACATGATGGGCAGAGCAGCTTCATCCTGACCTAAATAGTCATGTATGGGAAGGGTTGAGATATGTTCTGGGTTTTAAATACTGTGAAAGGCTGCTGAAAACACCACAACTTTAAGAATCCCTTAAGTTTGCACACAAACTGTACTTGTGGATAGTAGTTCTGTTCTTTCCATTCACAAGAAAAAAGGTGCAGTGGAACTCAAAAAGCTTCAGAGCAAGTTGGTATGAGCAAAACGTTCTAGAGAATAGAAATCTTCAACCCCATAAAGAGATTGCTGTGGAGAGGGCATGAAAGAAACCCATGCCTCATAAACAGGTAAGAAGTAAACAAAATGACTGGGTGCTGTATAGTGCTAGGAGGCATCAAGTGAAACTGGCAGGTTGATTCAATGTTAAAACAGAGTTGATTCATCCCACCATATGAGCTGCTGAACTCCTTGTCACAGAATAATACGGATGCTGAAAGATTACATGGGTTCAAGACTAACTGGACAAACTCAAGGAAGACAAGACAAATCTGTTAAGAATTAAATACAAAGATCTTGCCTCTAGTTGTAGCCACAAACTGGAATCAGGAAGACTCTTCTGTGGCAACACTGCTGCATGCTTGTCCTGTTTTAAACTCTGACCTAGACATCTGACATTAATCATAGTTGGAGACAAAAGTAAGGGGGTAGAATGATCCTTGGTAGACTCCCCTACGGCTATTCCCATGTTTGTGTGCTGTGGGCTTTTCAGCATGTATGAATTTTGTCATTTTTACCATTGCCCCCCCTTGGTGCTTCCTCTGCAGAGCAATTAAAAAGTCACATACCAAAAGACAATGTTGCAAATGAATCTCCACTTGGTCAGTGCAGGGGATACCCTTTGTAGCTGTAGTTCTCTACCACCTGCTGCTCTGCGTGCCTTCTGAAGGGTGTTCTTTCACGTAGTCTAGTTTGTGCTGTTCTTTCACGTAGTCTAGTTTGTGCTTACCTCATGTTTTTAATAAAGCTTTCTGTACAGACATAGGGAAGGAGGGGAGCTTTTGAGACAGCATAGATTTTGTAGAGGGTGATGGCTCTAGTCAGACTTGTCTAGAGAAGAATTTAGTTTCCCTGGAGTGAGCTTCACAGACTAAGTTTCTCTAATTTAGCTGATTGGGTGAGGGAGAAGTGCAAAGGTAAGTCTGGGCTTTTTTGTTTATGCTTTTTTAAAATTGAAATCTTTAATTTTTATGACTAATTGGAAAAGCACTATGTTGGGATTCTTTAAACATAAGCAGTTGTCAAAGTACATTGAAGCATCATGAAAGTAAAAAAAAAAAAATTGGTGTTGCCAAGTTGCAAATCTGGTATGTTCCAGTAATAATTTGATTTGTCTAAGATATGAAGCAGTTCAGTATCTTTTAGAATGGGAGAACAGTATAACTACTTGTATAAAAAGAATAAATAAATACCCCAATCTAATAATGCATTATCTGTTTAAAGGCAGAATTAGAAAAAAGACCTTTTATTTGTGATAGTTGCAGATAAAGCATCATGTTGCCTTTTGGCCTGTTCTTTGCAGACTTGTGCAGAGAAAAGAATTAACAATATTATGGACAGTAATGTAACAGTTTTACATAGCTGCTTGGAAAACCAGATCATATAGCTGTATACCAGGACACTTTACAGAAGCTTTGACTTACTTATTCCTCCTTTACAGAACTCAACAGATTCATCCTCATAAATGAGATATTTGTGGTGTGTTGGAAGGACATAAGAGTTTTTGTATGGTGTTTGCTTACTGGTTTGGAAAGGAAGGGCCAAAGCAGCTCTTTGGGCTAAGAAACTGTCATCAGCCTCAGTCTGTAGTAATTGGAGGAGGAGGAGAAGAGAAAGAGATATATTTTCTCTTAAATAGTTTATGGGTGGAATGTTGGATTAAAAAATACCAGGTTAAGTAGACTTTTTGAAGGGTACAAATTTAGGACGAGGAAAATAAAATAGGACATAATTGCCGCTCTCATGGCTAAAAAGCAATGAGCCGGACAATAGATAAGACTGTCAGTTTAAACAACAACAAAACCAATGTTTTTACCTGAAACAAGTCTGAAACAAATGCCAGGAGGGTGATTATTCCCCTCTACTTTGTAACCTTTATATGCACTTGAGTCTAGTTTTCCTATGCAAACAGTAGAGCTAGGTTTGTTCCTTACATTATTTTTGACTTGTGGCTTCCATTGCTTACAATTTAAAGATTCTGTGATGCATTTCTCATCTGCAAAAGCATTTCATTGTTAAAAACTTAGCACTAACCACAGCAGTTATGGAGGAAAAAAGTACTCAGGCGGGCATCAGAACAGGGCAGAGAATTTTTTTTTCTTTTTGCATGGCTTTACAATTTTAGATAAGTGCTTCCCATACGTATTGATGGCTTCTCAAATCTAATGAACTCCGAGGAAAAATCTGTGGCAAAATCTCTGGTTTGGTTTGTTCAATGTTAAAAAAAAAAAAAGGAAGAAGGAAAACCTGAATGTATCAATCCTGTTGATAATGAAGATGCTGAGTTGATTGATCACTTTAATAAGTCTAAGTGAAAAATATTGCACGTATCTCCATGGTGGATCATCCTTGTGGATGCTGAGTATAAATATTTAAGTTAGCATAGGTCATTTTTTTCGGAGGTAAGGGGAAGAAATCATAACTTGGGAAATAATGGAAAGTAAATAGGGAAAATAGAATGGAAAGGAAAACTAGAACATGATTTTATATAGAATTGGAAGACAACATAACTTCTATGCCACACTTCTGTGGTATAACTTACTTTTTGAAGGCAAGAATGGCAGTAAGATTTGAGGGGGAGGAGTTGCACTGTGTTATTATAAAGTACCCAGCATCATTTTTTGTTGTGTATATAATTTTGCAGCTACTTTGAGCATTTCTGCACTTTTAATGCAGAGGTTGCTTGTGACTTCAAAAATTTGGTTGTGGAGATGCAAAACTTTTTATATCCTCTGCATGTGTATTTCAGGGTTTTCAAATACTATTCAGCTGTTAATTGCCACCAATTAATTTGTAAGGATTTTGGAAAGTGGTGGTGGAAGTTTTCTCTCTGCCTTGCATGCTCCAGATGCTCTGAGCAGTCAGAAGTAATAATGTAGACAATAATCATTTGCCTTTGACAGAGTCATGATCCTTGTCGTCATCACAAAGCCGAAAAAGTAAGACTGCTGGTGATATAATGTGTGGTAGTTTATTTTCACATTTTGGGCAGGGAGGGATGATTTAAGAGACCACTGAATGCTAATTTCTGTTGCTTTGTTACCATGCATTTTAAATGGAAGAACAGCAAATGGATTTCATTTTTATGAGACTTGCAGCCAGTAATTGTAAAAATTCTCCATCTGCTTATTAGCAGCACTATGCTCTGTTTTTGAAAAGAAGAAAGATGCTTGTGTTTTCCTGATCTGGAATGAACTGGAATGAATTGATGAATGAAGTGTTCTGAAGGACATCCCCAAGTGTTGGTAGTATTGTAAGATTGAACTGCAAGAAAAATATATTTCAGTGTATTTTTTTTGATCAGCGCTGGGACTTTTTAAAAATGCACTTCATTGCTTAGGCTCATTATCTGCCACAGATTCATTGAGCAGAGGTTGCCACTTCTTTTTGTACATTTTGGCACAGTTCTCAGCATAACAGTCATTAACTTTTCTGAAGAGTTCTTTAGATGTTGCAGTAATAATAAACCACAATGACTCAGTCAGAAATCTATGGCTGGTGACCCACCTGTGGTCCCTTCCAGTGACTTTCTTTGCTGGCATTAAAAACATTAACTAAAATGTAATAAATTCTACAATATTACCAGAACTCTGCAGAGTTTGGTTTAAAAGTGATTGGACTTTTTTTTCTGGAGAAAAATCTAATTACCTAGTAAGTCAAATGGTAATCCCTTGGGAAGTTCTGGAGTTGCAAGTCACCTCACTCCTGAGGAGTGTATCGGGGAAGAAGCAGAAGCATTCACTTGCTTTGTGTTTCTTTGCTTTTTGCACCTCACATGGGCCACTGTCCCAGATAGGCTGCTGAGTTCAACAAGTCTCTGGCCTGACTTGTTCTTGCTGTTCTCACTTGGTTTCCTTCATCTCCACAATTTTTTAATTGCTGCTTTATTGTGTGTTTAAGTCCTCAGCTTCCAGAGCCTTGTTAACATGTTATCTTATGTGGCATTATGCCAGTGTTGATGGGATTAAAGCAAAAGGAAGCCCTGGTTTGCTGCTTGCATCTAAAATGAGCAGCAAATCTGATCGGTTATTTCTGTTCAGCGAAACTGAAACTTCGTACCTGGTGCCTCAGTCTCTCTGGCAGGCATTAGTCCCAGTCTCTGCAGTTTCCAGCAACAACAGTGTTTTAATTTCTGCTACGTGAAACTAGACTAATTGCATGCACAGAAATCTAAACAAACAATGCTGGAAAAAGTTAGGAAGGAATTCTTTTGTTTGGTTTTATGAGCTTAATTATGTAGTGTTGGAAAGAGAGGAAACTGTACCGTGGAAAATCAATACTTGCTAAAACTCTGAAAGACCACACAGAGGACATACTAAGGCAAACTAGTCCATAATGAAGCAGAAGCATGAGATTAAAGTGAAGAAGGTGATAATTATGGATATAAAGAAATTAACAAGAAGTAAGGATGAAATTAAGACCAAAGACACCAACTTGATATTTTAGTTAAGTAAGATGTGAGTACAAATCTATTTTAACATTGTGAAACTGTAGAATCTAGAAGCCTGATGGGTTGTATCACATTGTTTCTATGGTTAAAATGTGATCACTGCTACAGGTGTGTATGTTTGTTTTTAGAAAAATACCTCAACCTGCACTAGCTTTTGAAAAAGAAAACACACACATACACACATCAACCCTAAGCTGTAATTGGTAAAAATAAAAACAAACATCTAGAAATATGTTGCCATATGTAGCTGGCAAGGAACATCACCTCCTTTCCTGCAAACAGTAATAACTTCTGTTTAGTAAATTGAAAGGTCTTGAGTTTTGTATGTATAGTCAGGTAGGCGCAATTTGTTTGCCTCTGTCTGCATTTACTGTAACCACAGATCACGTAAATCCTGTTGTGTTGCCCTGTAGGTAGCTTGACAGTTTTTCCTTTCACTCATTTTCTATGCATTTCATCTAGTAATAAGTCATTTCCAGACCAAAGTGTTGTGAGGACTGACAGATGGGGTGTTGTAAAACAGCAATAGAAATAAAATCCTTCGACTTTAAATATTGCAGAAGCTGAAATGCAACACTAACCTAATTGTGGCATTATCCTGGGTTTACTCACCTATGGATTTGATTGTATCTGTCATGTGCTACCGCACTTCCTGCTGCTCTGAAGTCATGTTTTTGTGTTGCTTTTGCACTTAACGACTCACTCTTGTTATGGATATGTCCTAGATTCTTTTCTCTGACCCTCCGAATGGGTATTTTAACTATGTTTAAAAATGGGTGAGGAGAAAGTAGGCAAACGTGTTAGATTGTCAGGTTCTGCAAGATTACAGACAGTAAGTGCTCTTCACTTTGTTAGCAAATGACCCAACTCTCAGATTAGTAACTTGGCATGTTAGTGGAACTACATGGTACTTCTGTGCTTTTTCAGTACCTGAATCTTGCTTACGCTTGTTTTTAAGGAGGATGACCCATCTGATACAGTCTTTCTTCATTTAAAATGACAGCGTTGTATTTAAGAAAATAAAAGCAGCCCTCTTGCCTGCATTTTTTTCCCACCTGGTGGGTATGTAACTAGCTGTAGCTGTGTGCTGTTGTGGTTGCTTTCATATGTACGTAGTTGAACATGGTTAGAGATGGCTCAGGATTCAGCCGTGCTTTGAAAATGGGATTTTACAATTAAACTTACTTCTGGATAGGTGGGGTTTTCTTTTGTGTGTTAAATGAAAACATATCATGCTTCAGTTGAAAGTTTTAATTCAAACAGTATATACTTAAATCAGGGAATGTGATACTCTGATTTTGGTCCTGGTGCAGCTAGTTGCATCCAATCACTTGAGATTCCCTACACTGCAAATGAAAATATGACAGGACTTCATGTTCCAGAGAGATGAGGTGGTTTAGGAGAGAGAGGGGGGCAAAGGAGCACAGGCCTTGCTGGCTTTTGTGGTCAGCTACAAAACATGAGGACTTGTTGCTTTATCTTTTGATTGCAAGAGATCCCAACTATTTTTCTTTTCATATCCCGTTCACAGGTTTGAAGGGTGTAAGAACAAACGATTTGATGGAATACACACTTTAATAATACAATAAAAAATTAATCTCACCCTTTTTGAGTGAACAGTCCTGTTCATTTGCTTAGAGGCTGTTAACCACACTGGGTGTTAGGAAGACAAGTAGCCTGCGTGATTGTGGTAAGTGTGTCACATCCTGCCCTCAACTTTGCCCTCCTTGGAGGCTCTGGCAGTCTCTCTGTGGTTTGCCCACTAGCCAGCTGGGAGTGGCTCGAGAAAACTTCTCTAACCTGTGGATCTGGTTCTCGAGCAAACTTTCAGACTTAACAGTATCTTGGTGCTCCTTGCCAAACCCAATTAGGAGAGAGGCGAGGGTACTGGGGCAGGCTTTCAAAGTTTCACGGAAGACTCATCTGTAATTTTGTGACAAATTTAATTGTGTGTATTCAAAGCATGTAGTATGAGGATTGCTGCGGGGCTTTTTCCTCCTTGACAACCCAGTCAACTCCTTTGTAAACATGAGACTACCAAGGAGCTTCCCTCTTCTGTGAAAATCTTCCACCCATCTATGCTGCAGGAGTAGTGTTTTTGGCTGTGTTTGGAGGGGAATGGGCAGGCAGCTGCTTGGACATTAGAAGCTTATGATGTGAATGCCAGCACATCTTTGTTAAATAAATGTGAACTGCTCCTTCCATAGGGATTCTTAAAGATAACTATCAAGTCAAGGCATGTCACTGGTAATTTGCACGTCTTATGAATTCCCTGTCATTTTTGTCATCAGCAATCTTTGTATTTCGTACTTGAATGCCTTTTCTTCCTGCAACTTGCCAAACTCTGAATTCACGTTCTCTGCTACATGTGCCTTCTTGGATCTGGAGTCTGACCATAGAAAGACAAGATCAGAAATTGAGTCCACTGTTTTTTCTTTTGCTCTGTGAAAATTTTCACTTATACGTGGTTTTGTCAAAAGACTGTAGATTGTTTACAGGGAGCTTTTAAATTACTCATTCTTTGAGTAGTTCCATTCTCTGCTTTGTCCTGATTAGCATTTGTGGTTTTTTTCACGTGTGAATGTGCTCTTCATATATCCCACAGAAAGACAAAAGAAAATGGTGTAAGAATTGTATTTTTTTTTTTTATCTCTCTAGATTTTTTTTATTTTAGGATGCAGGTACTCAGAAAATGGCATTTTGAGCATCAGGAAATTATATGTGCAAAACATAAACACTTGAGTTCTTTCTCAGTTTTTTTCACCCTTGGGGAATTAAAGCAGCATTCTTTTCCCTACTGTTACAGTATTGAAGATAATACTATTTTAACTTGAAAGGCATAACCAGAGTTCTGGGTGGAAGAAAAGGAGTTTTGAAAGAGTTTTCTGTGATACTGAACAGTGGCTCCAGAAAGTGCCTAATTGTTTCCTATGCAAGTTTTACTGTCTCTTTGGTTAGCAGATGGTTTATTTCTATAGTTGCAAGTGTGTAATAGTCAAGGTGAAAAATAATCAGTGCAACTTTCACATACAACACGGGCTCAGGATGTTGGAAGGACTGGCCAGAGATGTGGATCGTTGCTAGATGCATGTCTTTTTAGAGAATCTATAACTAGACAAAAATGTTGTCGTCTCTCAGCTGATGGATGAAGAGTGGTGGAACACTGGATAACATATTAACTGATGCAGGTTTTCAGGTTTGCACTGAAATGGTGGAAGCAGCAGGGGCTGTCCAGGTAGGGTAGAAATTTTGTCTCACCATCTCCTGTATGTTCTCTAAAGGTATGGACTGAGTGCTAGGCTGAGGATGTGTGTGCAGAAGGTAATGAGGATGAAACTGGATCCATGTTCCTGTTGTCGTGGGTGATGGCCTGGTTTTAAAGCATTCCTGGAGGCTTGTGCCATCAGGATGCTGGTGTGTTTGCTGGTGGCAGATACAGGCCCTGAAGAGGTGACTGCAGAGAGCCCCCTCAGCAGGTGTGTGAGAGCTGGTTTTGGTCCTGCACCTACGGGTGTCAAATGTCTTGATCAGTCACTGAAGAGGGGCAGAGGGTGTCAGTGAGATAAGAGGTGACAGGCGAGAAAAAGGAAAAGGACTTGAGGCCTGGCTTTGGAGAGAAAGAGGGGCAGCCTGGGAAGGAGGAAATGCAGAAAAGGGAAGTAATAGCAATATGGTGTGTGGAGGAAGCACATAGAGTTCATGGTTCCTTAAGTTTATTTTGCCTGTCCTCCTTCTACTTGTGTGCTTGTCATCTCGTGACAAGGTGTTAGCACAATCCATTGGTGAGTGGCATAACTGTGTCACCGATCATCCCCTGTGGGCTTGGGGTGCCTGCTGTGCTGCCTCTGGGTGAGGGCTGGGCGAGGGGGTGAGTCAGGGGCAGCCCTGGCAACGCAGCCACTGTCTGCCCTCGCTGCCTGGCTGAGTGCTGCACTGGAATTTTCCAGGTAGGGCACAGATAGAGGTGAGAGGGAGAGCGCGTGGGACGGGATTTGGACAGGGAAGGGCTCGTTCTGGGGAGAACTACCCATATGCCGAGCCTCTGGTACGTGAGGGAACACCAGTAATAAATAAACTAATAAATAAGGGGGAGAATGCTGCAGATACATTTCAAAACATCTAATGCTGCCTTTGCTTTATATTACCTTTTCATTACCATTTTCCTTTATTAATTTGAAACATGCAGTGACTTTTTTTTTTTCCTCTCCCTCTCCAGCGTGGATTTCAACACATACTTGTGCGGGTGCCAAGAACACTGTGTTCTGTTAAGTCACGGGGTGACGTCGGGCGCTGGCCGCCCGCCAACCTGGGTCAAGTTCATTCAAATAAGTTTCAGCGGCAGCCCTTGCTGCCCCAGCCCCGACAGTCCTGCCTTCGCATGGTAGATGGCTCTCTTGCGTTAGTTTTCCAGAGAGCTTGGGCTTTCAGGGCTTTAAATTTCACAGGCTTTTGGATTTTCCTTAATGTTTGTAGAGGGATTAACAAAAAAAAAAAAAAAAATAGCCTGACCTCGCATGAATCTGTGAGGAGAGAAAAGGAGATGGCCATGGGTTTACTGAGCAGAACAAGGTCTGCAAGTTGGAGCATGTGTTTCTCTGCCCACTGATTTTTATTATTTCTTTTTTTTTTTTCCTCCTGTCCTTGGATGGCTTTTAATCATGATGTAAAGACTTTGTGTCTTTAAAGCGGGAGCTACTCCTGAGTTTCCAGTGACAATCCTGTTCATGACAGAAAAAGATGAAATGGCACAAAGTGTGTAAAAGCAGCGATGGCTGTGCTAGATTAATCACTTCCCTTTCCTACAGGATTTTATGTTTTGCTGTCTTAGTTCTGAAACTTTGGACTGCTCTTAAAAATGCATTAAGCAAAGGAATCTCTTGGTCAGGGTGAGCTTCCCATGTAGAGGATTATCCCATGTCATGGTGTTAAAAAATCAGACCAGTTTTCTCGGTCCCTTTATTCCAGCTTCCCTTTCAGGGGACTGTTTTGTTGCTACTTTGCATAGCAGCATACTTTTCCTTCCTGTAACCCTACCAGAAATCACACTAGATCCCCTCCCCTTCACTTCCAGTAACTGCTCTGTGAGCAATAATTTTGGAACTACTGGCAAAATAAGAGTCTTTGACAAGCTTCTAACATCCTTACAACAGGACAGCATTTGTAACACCAGAGACATCACTAACTGGTCTCTAAGACAGCTGTTGACATTTTAGTATTTAATGAGAAACCCATTCTTCCTGTTTGCTTCTGGGATATATATTTTTAATTAAGAATGAGATCTCTGGGAAAACCTGGTGTTTCCAGAGAGAGCTGATTGGTTTTAAAGAGAACAGAGAAGTGAATTTGCAGGTCATGATTTAAATCTGTTTTCACCATCTCTCGTTTGGACAGATTAGCCATTTTATTTTTATTCTTTTTAGCTGTGCACCAAGTTTCTAGGTCTTGGCTCACTTGATATTTGGCTTTTAAGGGAGAGAAACATAATAGTGTCAGGTTCCCATGATTCAACACCCACTCCTGAGTTACCTGTTGGTGCTTGCTGGCTTATCTTCTCTGTGTGGGAGAGTGGAGGATGATCAGATTTGTGTTCATCACTAGGTGTCACTCACTTGCAATTACTTAAAGTACATTTCAGGGCAAAATTAAAAGAAACAAGAAACTCTCTTGCTTCCTACCTCACCCAGTTTGGGGGTGTGTGGGGGAAGAAAATGGTGTGAAATCTGGAAAAGAGTATTTTCTCATCCTTCTTTCCCATAAAACTATTGTATGTGTTGGTTTGTAATTTTATTGCTTTAAGTGTGTCTTAGTCTGTTGGGGTTTTTTTCTTGTATAGTTCTGTTGATGCAAGATAATGTTTTCTTGTATATTTTCAATTATCTGTTCTCCTCTCTTATCAAGTGTGTAAAAACGTGAAGAATAGCAGATAGCATGTAAAAGATATGGAAATCTACCTCAAGGGAGGTGCAGTGATGTAACTACAAGATCATTTGAGAGAATGCTTGGAAAAAAATGAGATGACAGGACTCAAAATTGTTCTTGGAACTTGACTGCTGAGCTATGTTGGGCAAAGGATGCTGAGTAAAAACTGTGCACATATAAAGATGATTTATCTTTGTGTTATTTAACAAATTATGTGGAATGTGATGCCTCAGCTGGGTCCTGGTCAGCCTTCTCTCTCATCAAATGATTAGTGTGGGGAATGTATGATCAGTTGTTGAAATATAAAATATTTCAAAATTCTAACACCAATGCTGAAAAAATTAAAGTGGGGGAGAGGAGGAAGGTTAAACAGTGAAACTCAATAGATTTGTTCAGCGCACACCAAATGTTCTAAGTATTTTATTCCAGAGGAAGATTTTTCAGAGAGTGTATAAGTGTCCAAGTGGATAGCTGGAAACTTTATTGGCAAGGATGACAAATTTCTTTTCCTGTATCTCTTGCCCTTCCCCTGTATTTTTCCCTTGAAATGGGACATGTGTTTTATCCAGCCTGGTTCTGTCGTTTGGTTTGGGGGCTGGGACTGCTGTGGATCAGAATGTTGTGTGAACAGTGCCTTCCCTCCTTCGTGTCCAAGTGTACTAGGTTTGTGTCTGTCTCCTTGGGAAACTGAATCTCATGGAGGGTCTCGAGGCAGTGGTTGCTGGGCAAGGTTCTCTAAATGGATTCAGTAGTGTTAAATGTGGACTTGGAGTGTCAGTAAAAAAAAGGTGAAAAGCTTAAGATTGTCTATTGTGCATTTCTTTTTCACCCTCCCTCCTGTGTAGCCAGAAGCATTAGTTTAAAAGGTATAACTGTATACAGAAGTTACCTTTCCCCACCCTGTCTTACACTAGAACAGCAGAGGCTATTTGAGATCACCTACTTCTCTGTGAAAGGTGACCTAAGCCGAGGAAACCCCTTCTGGACAAAAGTCATTATTCCTGCAAACCTGCAATGATGATTTGCTGAAAGTAACAATAATAGAGCAAATCTGCTGTGTAGATATCCAGAGAAGTTACGTGCTAACCCTATAAACACATAAATCTCTTAAGCTCTGTGTCAGACCCTGTGTTTGCAATGTCTTTGCTCATATTTAGGCCCTAAAACCAGCATGAATTTCTTATGACAGCTGAGAAGAAAACACGCAGCCTCCACTGATACCTGCACAGATATGACAGAACTCTTAATCATAAGATTTAGTTTCCCTTTGCGAAGATTATAGGTTGAGATTCATCTCCTTGTTCTATCTTGGATTACTAAGTGTTTGTGGCTGTGTGTCACTGTATTTATCTAGTCCACATGCTGTATTTGAATTTAACTGAGAGTGTGTTTGAATGAATAAAGTAGCATAATTTCCTTCCCTTCCCCTGAAGGAGAAGTGGGTTTCTTTTAAAGTATGGCAGCTATTATGACTAACTATATAATTACACCTTTAATCAGACTAAACTATTTTAGATACACAGTAGCCCCATTTGGCCCCTCAGTGTTGAACTGAAAACCCTCTAAAGATGCATGGTATGGCCCATAGTCATCATCGTCACCTTTAATCACTCAGCATATTAAAGCCACTGAGCGGGAGTGTACATGGCTGTGTGATTTACTTTTGGGGGTGGTGGTGAGGACAGGAAAGAGATATATGTTACTGAAAATTCCTTTTTCTGAGTCTGCGAGGACCCTATTGTGTGTCTCTTCTTACTGCCTCTGATCATTTTGCCAGCATTCAATGGATTTCTTCTACTGTTGCGTTGTGTTTGAAGGTGAATGTGGCTCTGATGACGTGGGGAGAAGTTTTTAGTCTGTCTGGGCTGCTGAAGCTACTGATGGGTGTAGAAAGCAAGTGGTTCAATGCCCAGTTCAGAGGCATGGCCTGCAGAAAGCCTCTCTTTGTCTGAACAGTGAGCGAGGTGTCCTTGTCCTCACAGCTCTTCAAAGACACAGCAGGGCTGCTGGGTGTTCACTTTGTGCAAGCTAAATGCGGGTCTCTAATTTCTGGCATACTGAGATTCATCCTTCAAATAAGAAAATGTACTGCCACAACTAATATATCACTTTTTTAGTTCACACAATCCACCTCTGGTGTTAATTCTGTGACTTTAATAAAGCCTTATAAGTGCTATTTCTTGCAGACCTTTATTATACTAGCAGCTATTTTTAAAAGAAATCTTTTGCTCTAGTTGAAATACAGTTGCTTGCAGTATTTGCTTCTGTTGTGTTTCATGTTTTGCCTGATATGGTTTAGTTTGTTTGTTCTTTGGAGATTTTTTATGTAAAGAGGAAGAATAGAGGAGGAAAGGGAGGGGCAGATGCCATATTATGAGGGGACACCACTGGAAAGGCAGTTCTGTCAAATGCAGCCAGATGCATGGATTGTACAAGGTGGCACACATGGTTTATTTTTGTTGTCATCTCTGAAACTAACATGAGCTAATTTCAGGCTAAAATGTTAAATATTGTTGGGAGAAGGCTTGAAAACGGCTGAGAATACTATTTAAGAAGGTTAAAAAGAGCTTAGGGTTGTGCTGTAGCAACTGATCTCACATGGAAAGGCCCAGAGTTCAGAGGTGAGCAGACCTGTGGCTCCAAGACACACACATGCACCTGGCAGAGTTCTCAGCGTTAATTATGCACAGTCTATTTTACTTCACCGTGAGTGAAAAATTCTGAACATCATGTTTGCAAAAGGGATCATGACAAGGCTAGAGTTTGTTGCCTGTTACTGCATGTTTTCTCACAGCTTGCTGGGTATACACGAATATTGCGTAGGGATGTTGGTACGACAATAAGATAAGGGCAACAAATTAAAGCAAACATAAGAAATGGAAGAGCCTTTGTAAAAATGTGCAGACAACTCATTCAGCACAACTGTTGATGGCTTGGCCTTGAGCTCAGTTGGTGGAGCTGCTGCTGCCTGGCTGCCAAGATAACGTGTATGATGTAATTGTGCCAAGCCCATATTATCATGGTATTACAGCAAAACTGTCTGTGAACTGGGCACATTCCCCGTCACATTCAGGTACAGTAACAAGGTAAATTGAAGGGTTTTGCCAATACTATGTGTATGTAGAGTTACAGCTTGAAGTGGGTGTTTTGGGGCAAAAAAGGCAAAGAATCTTTTGCTGAGCAGGTAGAGAAAACACAGTCTTTGCTCAGTGCCAATATAATCTCTTTTATTAAATGACCCTACAAGGATGCCCCTCTCCCTAGCTGCAGAGGAGCATTGCAGGCTGCAGAGGAAAGATGTAAGAATGGCTATGTAGGACAGATTAAAACCCCATCCAGCCCATTGCCCTGTCTGTGCTTGTGGGCACTGGGTATAAGCACAGGTTAAACTGAAAGGATTTACTGGCCAAGAGTACCAGTTGCTTTGTTGCTGGCCAAATATGAAATAATCCCTGATCTTCAGTGAAAACTAGATATTTGAATGCTAGAAAGTTCTGAGTTTTTTGTTCTTTTGTTTTTTAATTGGAGACATATTCTTAAGATACTTATAAAGTCCTAAACTGAGCTTGTTTATGTGGTTGCATGCAATTTCTTCATGCAACCTTCACAAGCCCTTCCTGCTTTCCGAAGTTTTTGGAACAGTTAGTTAATTCTAACTCTCCATCTTCCTCTTTGACTGAAATTTGCAATTTCCTTTCGAGAAACAACTTCCTATTGAGTACTAACTTATCTGACCACTTTGATGTATTTGAAATATTTTTTTGAAGTCCTGAAGGCATTGCAAAATCCAGTGTTGTCTTCACAGCTTGAATTTCTGCACTGTCTAAATTGAGGAAGTACAGAAGTGAATAGGAGCTCATCTAACAAACAAATGAAAATCCAATTAAATTGTGCTTGATCATGCAGTGTCATTGTAAAATTCCAAACTGTGGTAATTGAAACCTGGTTAGGCAGCTCAAGAGGACTGAATTGTCACGTTTTTGCTGTGATCAGCATTGGCTTTGGGAGGTTTGGGAGTTGTGTGGATTTCCAAAAAATGCTGCAGCATATTTGGAGGCAGATGCAGAAATGGGCTGATTTCTGTGGTGCAGCCCATCATCATGCCAGAGCAACAGGAATGAATCCTGGCCTGCAAAACAGCCATTAAACTTAGATTTAGATGCCTGTGTTCTATATACAATAAACAGATGAGCTTAAGTGCTAAATACCAGGATTCCCAGCTACTGTCTTTCTGACCAAGGAACACTTAAGCTCCCTGGTGTTCCTGCACTTTATCTAATGCCTGTTTGATGTGGAGCAGGGACTGAAGCTCTTCAAGACCCTTTGAATTTTGTGGGGTTTTTTTCTGCAGTGACACAGCCTTCCAGGGAGAGGTAGAAATTATCTCCTCATTGCTTTGTTTGGTGGGTTGAGAGCTTTACCGAGAGGAAGGGATTTAAATTCTCTTTATATAGAGATTGTCTTGCTAGAATTTGGGCTTCTCTATTGCTTCGGCTGAAATGCCTGGAGTGTTGCAGAAGAGCTGGGTTTGCTGTTGTGGATGTGCTTTCCAATGCCAGCAATGCCTGTACAGCATGCTGTGACTGGAAATCCCTGCAGAGCATAAACTCACACCTACTGAATCAAGCCCCTAAATGGGCTTAGGTACAGAAGTACCAACTTTGTACTCACAGGCTTAAATATGACATAAACCACAAGTCTGCAGAGTTGCAATGCATCTGGTTATGTCCAAAAGGACCGACCTCTTGGACTTTGATGTCTAAATGCCATCAAAACTCCTCTTGGAGCCTGAGTCTTAGCTTTTATAGCTGAAGATAACCTTATGTATTTGCATGAATAGAACATTTTTAGTGTCTTTTTTAATTGTCATCTCCCTGAAGTTATGTAAGTGATTAGCAGTCTGCTGTTTTGAAGAGTTAACCAATTAAGTGAGGACTTTTTAAAAAGTCCTTTAAATTTGAATGTGTGCTTACACTGAATTTAAATACAGATGCTTTGCAGTTCTGATTCCCTCACCCCTGGACACTAACAGTGCTCAGTGTTTTTACATGGGAGTTGGTGCCTAGCACCTGTGCAAAATTTATTTCAGAACAAAGTTGCCAGATACAGTTGAGAATCACTTGTGAAAAATTTGTCTTAAACAGCATGTCCCCAAACCACAGGAGATGCTAGATTGAGTCTTAAACGTCAGGCTTTCTGACTCAGTCCTGCACTTACACCACACCACTAGATGATGACATTTTATTGTGAAGGTTCACCAGTTCAGGCAGTACTTCATAAACATCATCTGCTTTTTAAAGTAGATCCTTGGCTTTCTATTACAGCTATTGTTTCCTCTTCTGTATCTGAAACAGGGAATTCCCCAGATTTCTCCCAAGAGCCTTTTTTTTTTTTCTTTTGTAATTCTGGGTTGTACTCTCTCCCTGGAAATCTTCTGGTTTAATTTTACTTCATCAGTCACAAGCAAAGTCTTATGATGGTGGTTGCCATCTACAGAAAATTATTTCCTCTGCTTCCGCCAATGTGGTTTTATATGTTTTCTGTCAAACTACTTTAGACATCCTCTGTGCTTCTTTGTGCCAGGGTCTATCCATAGAGAAGCCACATTTGTGCACCCAGTTTTCAGTCTTGGCCATGGTATGTGGTAGTAGTATAAGAGCTAGAAAACCTATAAGCATAAATCCAGGGGTGTTGCTATCATGGCAAACCTGATTTATGTGCTTTCTGGATCCTCTCCCTACACTGTGCTTTTTACATGGTTGTCAAATGAAATAGAGGGGCTTTTCTGATCTCTGTCTATTTCTCCTGGATCACTATACTTGCTGTTCAGGACATGAATAAAGCATTGCTGTAATGCTGCCCATGTTCTAGTTTATCAGTATAGTATTACTTGAAACCACAGAACCAATTGTGATATTGACCTTAGGTTTTGAGATTTTGAGTATAAGAAAGCATTGCTGCTTTTGCTCCCTATTTTTGTGCAATATATTTTTGTAATCCTTCAGTTGTAAAGATAGCTGTTATGAAAGACCTGCAAATATTTTTATATATTTGGAACCAATTTCTAGAGTATATATATGTGTGTGGTGGGTTGTGAAGTGATGTGGAGTTCAGTTTTGGGGCAAGGAGGAGTGGGTATGTAGGTGCATGCATCTGCTTTTGACATACGGTCATGTTTCCTTTTCTGTTTAGTAAAATTTATCTTGAATTATTACAGCCTTGCATAGAAGAAGTTAGTGAAGATAACTGAAGTTTCTATTCTGCAAAAAGTAGAGTGAATTAAGGAACCCCTTTACGGTGAGGCTACTTACAGTTTAGGCAGAATAAGCTAACAAGTTAACATTAGGTGAATAGAAGTACACAAAGAGAATCCTAAAACTGGGAAGAAAAGTATGTGACACTTCCTAAACAGAAAATGGCAGGCTTATTTAAATATAAACAAACAAATGTAAATGCTTGTGTGTAGGATGTAGCGAGGTGTGTGCATATGTGTGTGGTTTTTTCCTGTGGTGTTGGAGAGTGTGGGTGACTTGTTAAATTCAATTTTCAATTTCTTAAGTGCTTTTTCCTTAAGAAGTGGTTGTCTCATTAGGTAGTCTAAATGTAATTGCACAGTTTTGATATTTTACATAGGGTAGGCTTTCCATTCTTTCAGTAAGTGCATTCCAGAAATAAATACTGCTTGTACTTGGCCGTAGTGATGCAATTTTGCAGGACTTTTCTTCATAATAAAATGAAGAGAAAAAATGAAAATCTCTTGTTTGATGCTACTCTTGGAAATTGACACAAATGGTCAACTTTTGATCTGGAAACTCAGTTCTTCCTCTCTTCTAAGTGATTAGTCCCTAACAGAATCAGTTGGTGTTTGGCAGTTTGGAGGGAAAATGCATTTACCATGTCTTAGATTTCCAAGTGTAAATATGTCTGTAGCAGATGTCAATAAACACGTCAAAAGGATTTTTGTCCTGAAGTCTTGGTATATGTTGAAGTTACATTAATGGTCTGAATTGTGGTGGCTCCAGTGGAAAACTTTAAGTCAGCATTTTGAATATCAGGAGTTTAATTGATGCACTTGTGATTGTATTTTCACATTATTTTGACACAGGAGTGTAAAACTGAGAAGGAATCTTTTCTCCAAGAATATTCAAATGCTTGTCTGAATCCTGCAAATATATTCTTCTTTATACCTATACTAACTCATCTTGCACCATTATATGACACAGCTGTGTTTGTTCTTATTCTGAATTTTCTTAACTAAATTTTTTGCTTTATTTTGAAAACATAATTAGTGTGTTGTTTGCTTTTAATGAATTGATAACTGTAGAACACAATGTGATACCTACCATTCCTCTGATGTCTCAGAAATTGCTTTAACTTTGGCTCTCCATATTTGAGATAAGTTATAATACATTGACAGATCCGTGTAGTTACTGTCCTAACACTGAAAGGAAAATACTGTATGAGTTGTAGTCTAAATCATTAAAACATCAATATAGATAAACTGATCAGGCGTTTGGCAAGTAGAAAGCAAGATCTTGCTCCACTGCAGGTCTGTCGTATTCTGTACCCTGAAGAATGACCCTAGACACACGTGAAATTTTTGAGATTTCAAAAGACAGATTCTTTTTTTACTATCATCATTATTATTACTATTGTTATTATTTTTATTCAAACCATGTCTGCTGCAATGTCTCACCCATTTTTCTGACCAAAACGAAATTACTGTTGTGAGCTGGGGAATGCAGGCCATCCGGGCAGCAATTTATTTTACTATATGCGCAAGTATCTCTTTGGTGATTGGGAGTGGGAGATACAAAATGATGCAGTGTTTTAATTACCTAGACCCTGATGACCACTTGTTGCTACTGAAGCAATACGAGTGCATGCTGCATTGCTCTCTAGACTAAGAAAAGAACTTCTGATTGAAATAGTTGCCAGTAAGACAAGCACAAAATTGTTACAATGGGTGCCAAAATTTGCGCTTCTGCATTTAGGCAATAAAGCCGCCTGTCACACAATTCCTAAAAATGGTGCAGCCGGATGCCCAGAACTGCCTGAGCACTTCTTCAGAGCTGCTGTCAGTGTCCCTCTCCTTTCTCAATTTGGCTTTTTTCACTTCCCCCGTCCCAAATTTTCAGTGCTGAGCACAGCTCCCAGAGCTTGCTGGTGTTTGAGAGTTAACTGCTGTTTAATGAAAAGTCGTTTTCTTTTTTTTTACTTTTAGTACAAACTTTGGGCTTCGGTTTGTGGCCCCAAATATTTAATGAAATTGCAACTTGCACAGTATTTTTAGTTGCTTCATGCTTCAAACATGCAAGTTTTTGATCAGAACGCTAATAGGTCACTTCCAAGTTCAAGAGAAAAAGGATTTGCAACACTTTTCGAAAATCCTGCTAGCTGCAGAGTTCAGTCTGAAGCACAAATATCACATAAGCATTTTTACTTTGGGAAGAGGAAAATGAGGAGAGAATGTTTAACAATATTTTGAAGGACACATTTCTAAATGTTCTTCTGAGATTTTGAATTAACTTCTATGATTTTAGCATTATCTTGTCAGCTTTGAGCTTCCCTTATATTATAAAAAAGGGGGACACACATATCCCACACATGAATTTTGCGTTTTCCACGTGTAAATACGCATTGACATGTGCTAACAGAATAGAAAAGAAAGTGACAGTTTTCCATTATTTTTCCCCTCCCCTTCTGAAGCACTGCTTTAAGAGTGGAAGTGAAATTGAACCATCACAATCTCTCAATCTGGTTTGAGATAGCGGAGGAGGCATGAAGCCAAAAGCTGTTGGTGACTGCTGTGGAAACCAGTCAACTATTGCTTTTTCAAGTGTGTTAAAGTATGCAGACATGCACTGAGGCTCTCTTTTTCTCTTTGCCTGTAATTGAGAAGAATTACCTTAATTCTTCTTATTAATACTACTTTCTGCAAGCTTTATAAGCCTTATAAGGAATTGCTTAATACAAATTATGGATGTTTGTATTTCAGGGCTCCTTTCTTTGCAAGTTCTCCATGTCAGCTGCTAGCTTGTTCTTAGAGAATTACAGTCCATTGAGTTTAGTTGTGTAAGGATTGTATTTGACTACTGGGACGTTTCAAGTGTATGTTCCTGATAAGTTTATGTGGTGTGCTTATTTTCTAACAGAAGTTTTAAATATCTGTGATTGTCTCCATGGGTCCTACAATGTATGTTATACCCATAATATGGCAGTCATGTCACTGAATGTAATGTAACACAGCTATATTACAGCACACACGTTTTTATTCTAATCCAGATCTCGAAGGAGCTTTAAAGTCTGTATTTTGAAATCGTTTCATGTACCGTGAACAGTCAGCACAGCTAAATGTGTCAAACTTAAGACAGTATTGCAGCAGTTAGCACTTTTGAATCTATGAAGTGTGTATTTGCAGCAACATTACAATTTTCAATTACAATACCTTACTCAATTGATGGTTACTTTATTTTCCTTCTGTTCCCCCAAAGTTTAGGCACATGATCTGAAAGAAAATCTGTAAACTTCATGTTTGGCTTCATTTTCTTTGTTCTTTATCCAAACAGAACTAACTTTAGCTGAGTACATTTAATGTATTTTTCAAAGTAGTTTCATTGTTTGGTGTTCTTTGGCTTACTTGGAAAAGCAATTAAATGGGTCTTCTGTTTCTTTAGTCTGCATAGAGGTGCTCTCATCAATGTTAGAAATCAGTTTAGGTGGAGGTGGTGCTTTTGTGTGCATGTACATGCTGTCATCACTGACACAGTATTTCAGACGTGGTAAGACATTTCCTGCCCTGAAATGTTAGCTGTTTAAAATAGTTTTAACAGTGCAAAACCACAAAATGATCTAGAAAAGGTAGGCTGTGGAAGGACTTCTGGAGAGGAGGGGAAGGGTTGGAAGAAGCTGGAAATGAAGAGAAGGGAAGAAATGAAGGGACTATTTTAGGCTTTGGGGGCAGTTCCGCAGGAGCTGTGAAGCAATAAATGGGGCAGAGGGAAGCACAGTCAAGTGAGAAGAATGTGGAGTGAGTGGGAGTAGAAGAAAATGAATGTAATGTGCTGCACTGCCCAGCAGCCTGGTGTCTCCTTAAGCTGCCAGTGCTGTAGCTGTGAACACTGGCACTGCTGCAGCTGGAAGTGCAGAATCTCAATTTCAAGATGTTTCTGTGTGTCTCTGTGGATATTGTTGACAAAAATTTTTCCACTAAGTGCTGAGCATTATTGCAGAAATGATGCCTGTATTGCATTTGTGTATTATACAACACTGTGCCACTTGTGTTTCCATTCTCATTTTCTTTTTTCTTTCCTTTTATGATAAGTGCTTTTCTAAGGGTTTTCAGAGGAAACTGCAAATCAACCAAAGATGAAAAATTGGTGTAAATAATTTGTGCTTCACTGAATATCTGTGTGCAATCTCTCATTTAGCTGATTATTCTGGAATTGCTTCCTTTAATCTCAAAAATAACATGCTTGCCGTTATCATCTACTTTTAAAAAGAGAATCATAATATGAAAGATTTGAAAGTCTTTGACTGTTTCCTGATCATCTATACAGTGACATTACTGTGAGAAGCATTTTCTTTTTTAGAAATGACTTTTTAAAAAGCTTGCAAGATGGTTATACAGTTCATAACTGTATTGGCTAAAGATAAGAGAGAAGCAACTTTATAATGAAAGATTTAGTTTACTTAGACCAAATGATCTATTTGGAGGAAAACCCAAACTTTTGAGACCTATAGAAGGGCTTAGTGCTACATGCTTGTCTGTTTTCCACAGTTACATCTGTTTGTCTAGTAAAAGATATTACCTCCCATTGCAAGTATTTGTTCTCTCTGAAGGCTTGGAGTAAAACAAAACAGTTGCTTGAAGATGGAAATGTGTTTCCTCCTTTAACAGTCCCTACTGAATCCTGCAGGTGTTTAGTCTAGGTGCTTTAGGATTTAGTTCATAAATAATAATCTGGCTTTTAATCATGCCGTTCAGTTGAGTTCTCTTGTTATATCCAAGCTTTAACCGGGATGATTACCATAGCATCACCTAAACCAGAGACAATAAAACTGAGGTTTCATGGCCCGGATCCACTAACTTTAATAAATGAAACTGAGTGAATAACTATAAACAAAGAATGTGAAAGTAGGTTATCAAACCATGTGATAACATCTGTTCCTTGGAAACATGAAAGTAACTATTTCTGTGTCAAGAACGAAACCCTGTTTAAGTGGTATTACAAGCTGACTGCAATTTTCTTGTGTGCCCAAACTTCAGTGTATAATGTTGAGGCTTCTGTGCGAAATGATGTAATTATCTGCATGCCCTATCAGAGTCAGGTATTTATATTTGAAAGCCTGGGTCTCTATCATCTGGAGGATCCTTATCAAGATGAGAGCTCAACTGCGTGGGATAATATGCAGTTGCATGAGCGGAGACCTGGTTCTGTCCCTGAATAGTTTGCAAGATGCAACACGTGAAGTGGCGTCTCCCCCTTCCCCTCTTTTTTTTTTTAAGAAGGGAATGGAGAGCAAGGGTTATGGTAATTCACTTGAATGTAACGTTGGCTAACAGTATGCATAAGTTGTCCAAATTGTCTTTTACAGCCAGTCATTTCCCCTGAGAGAAAATGAACGTGTTCTTGTATGGTGGAAAAAAACATTAGACAAAGCAGGAAAAGCACTTGTAGGTTGTCCATGTTAACATTTTTCAGCATTATTTGGTCTGTCAGAAGTTGACTATTACTCTGATTACAGACTGATGGTGAGATCAGTAGTAATGAGATATTATTTGGAAGTGATAGATTGAATTCTTAATGCTAAAGAAGTCAACTGTACCACTAAAACAATGCATTTAAGAGATGCAGTTGCAGTGCAAATGCTACAGATGCCAAGATTGCAGCAGGGTTTTCCTTATACTCCATACCGTACAAATCAGTGTATTTTAACTGATGTTCAGTAATCCTGTTTCATGCCCATTTTGCACTTTAGGAGCTCACTGTCTCCTACTATTCTTTCCTGTCCTTGTGCATAGCAGACAACAGTTTGTTCAGTCTTATCTTCAGGATCACTATTTAATTCTACATCTACAGAGTGCACTCAGAAATAAACAGTGCTTCTTGCTTTCCAGACGGATTTTGTATAAAAAGGCACTGGGGCTGAGACAAGAGCCTCACCTGTTTCGGTCGGCTGATCCATGCCTCAGAACAACCTGTTCTGGGAGAGGCAGGCTGGAACAGCTTGTGGATGTATCTCCAGAGGTATAGCCTGCTTAACCTGTTTGCCTTGTGAAGGCTGAGGTTTCTGCTCGGGATTAGAAGTTACGGCTTTGATTTCATCTTTCTTACCACTTATGCATTCTTTACCTGGCTTAAAAAAAAGAGTCAGTAAATACCATCTTTGCATTAGGTCTATAAAAAATCTGGTTTGTTGTAATTTTAATAACTCTTCTCTCAAAGTTTTTCTTTCAAAGATCAGATTCTCATGTTGATTTTTGTGTGTGTCTGTGCAAAATCTTATTTTAATGTTATTTTTTCTGTTCTTGTTTTCCTCAGTGATTAGTGTTGCATGCAGGATGCTGTCTGCCAGTGGTGTATGTGTACAGGATTGTGTGTGAGAGAGCTCAAACCAAACAAAAACATGCACCTCTCCCCTGACAAAAAAGAATGCACAGCCAAACATACTGCGTGTAATCCTAATCGTCACCTCATTTTCCACTTCAAGGCAGTATGATCTAAACAAGATATGGGAGCTGATAAATGATGATACAAGTTATTTATTTTGTTAATTATTATTTCATGTGTAAGATAAACCACCATTTTGTGGGCTTGTGTACTGTGTTTCAACTTCCTCACTTTGTGAAGTGTAAGAGGGAGTTTTCCTGTGCCTCCACAACTTCTCTTGGTTTCAGAAATGGTGCAGGAAACCCAGCATCAGATAACTGGCTCTTGGATCTGAGAGCAGCCATACCATTCCATTAATTTCTGCAGAGTTCAATGAAAGCCCTTTCAACTCATTCAGTATATGAAAGCATCTCTGAAACTGTCCCATTTGCTTTTCTTGTGATAACAGCTACTGGTATTTTTCCTTTGGATTGAATCCTACTTTTGGGGTTACCTTTTAAGACAGTAGCTAATGCAGCTGTATTTTTGACAGGGCTTGCAGAATAAATGGTATCAAACATGGGTAAGACTTCCCCAGAAGCTCTTCAAAGGGAAGCCCAGCAATGTAAGCAGTGGTGTGTAAGGTTTGGTAGCTGGCCTGCTTCCTCCAGAGATAATCATGAATCAATTTCCTTTACGATAGGAAGCTCTGGGCTGCTAGATGCAGTGAATCCTTTTTGATTAGTCACAGAAGAGAAGTCCTAACCACTTGTTTAAAGGTCTCAAAACACCATTAAGAGGAGATGAGGGTGCAGTCTGTGACCAAATTCTGCTTTGAATAATTACAGTGTTGCTGCCTACACTTCTCCTCCATATTCAAGTAGATACCGCATTCTTCTTTGCTACTTGGCATAAATGATTTTGTGTGCTAATAACTACTGCATTCCAGCCCTGGGGTGGTGGCAGCTGGGAGACAGCAAAAATTCATTCCCATGTCTGTGTGATGGGAGATGTCGCTGAAGTTTAGTGGTGGCCAAGCAGGGAGAAGGCAGCTCAGTAGTGCTTGCTCTTGGAGAATCCCTGCCTGGGATGTGCTCGAGGTGGCCATCCCAGTGCTTGAAGAGCACATGGGTCTGTTTCCTGTAATGGCAGCCACAAAGTGCTAGTGTGTGTGGAGCAGGACATATCATTTCCTAGTGCACTGAACCAACTCCACTGATAAATATTTAGGACAGATCAGATGGTCTGAGTGCGTGTGCTGGGGAGGAATGCTGTACTTGGCTAAACAACCAGGCATTATCTGAGATCCATTTTAAATATGTGCTGTCTCTGTAATAACACTGGGTGGTTGTTCCAGATACAAAATTTCAGTTAATCTGCTGTGTCAGTTTGGGCTTGCAAGTCCAAAAATACCTTATTAGTGATTTATGTCTTTCATTGTTGTTCTTTTTTGTCATACGATTATCTCTGCCCACGCACTGCTACCTAATCTTGTGTTTTTGCGTGCTGTTCCTGTGGTTATTCCATGAGAAGAAAGCTTGGTGTCACCCACAGAGCGGCACACGCCTAGCTCTGCACTTCAACATAAAGCTTCTTGTGTGAAGGAATATTTGAGTTTTATCTCTCTAGAGTAGAAGTAGCTAGCTTACCAAGAACCAAATTATTTCTCAAGCTACTAGGAAAGTACATTTGGCATAGACTTCAGTGCTTCAGTTAAGGCTTCAGAAAACACAGAGCTTTGAAGAGAACTGCAATCTTTAAATCCATTGTATCTTTAATTATCTTTATGGAGCGGAATAATATCCTGTACTATCTGTGTGCACAATGCTTGAGTTAATTTTGTGTTGATTAATTAAGGGAAAACTTCTTTTCTTTTACCTTTACCCTACTCCCTGTAATCCTGCAAGCCAGCTTCTGGTGGAGTTAGCTTCGAGCGTTCATTAGCATAGCCCGGGCCTTTGACATACTGCACTGATGATTTATGCTTGTGAATATTCATTGTGCTAAATCCGGTGGCTTTTCTGCTCACTCTGTTTTTTAGAGAGTACCATGCAAGATACAGAATCTCCTTGCAACCTATAACGAGCTGCCTGGAATATTAGTTTGCTGCATTTGAATCCCTTTGCATGCACGACTGCAAAGTACCTGCAGTGCAAATGCAGGGAAGACTGGATAAAAGAAGAAGTAGTAGGATAGTCACCTGAATTCACTGTGTGTGTTTAATACTGGTCAGCTTCCACCCATCCTGAGAGCTGTCATGAGAGGGCGGGAAGGGGAAATGCAGATTAATTCTGAAAAAAACAAGGGAATCACAAAAGGGAAAAAGATAGTCCATGAAAGAACAGGCAGGGGTAATAGAAAATGCTTCCAGAACCAGAGGCAAAGGTACGTGAATGAACAAGTAGGAAAGGAGATGCCACAAGGTTAATTTTTCTCTGTACGTACAGTGATCAGAGTCTGAAACTCTGAAATACTGTTTCTGTTTCTGACATAACTTGGCTCTGTGACCTTGAGAAAGCCTGGTTCCCTAAGGGTGCTCTGAGAAACCCTGTTAGTTCTGCCGTTTGAGCTAGGCTGTAGTAGGGTAATAGGAGGGAAGAAATTTATTTTATTTGGGGAAGGAAATGATAGACTAAGTGACCTCCATCTGCAAAAAAATATATCAATGTCTATATAGAATTTGATACCCATTTTTTGTCTCTAAGACGTACTGCAGCATGCTGAAGTATCTTAGTTTCGGCTGATAAACATGCTCATAATATCTGTGAACATTTATTGAGGATCCTATCTGCAATACTATCTGCAAAGCATCTTCATATCTTCTGGGAAAGATTTACAATATTATCTGAATGTATGACAACTGAACAAATGAAAGTGTTTAATGAATACAAAGGTAAGGAGTGGATACTGATGTTTTTCTGCAGAAATCACTGAGTGATGTATCTTGGGAGGAGAGACGAGGGGGATGAGAAACCCGAACAACTGCTCATCACCTTGCCTCTAATTAGCAATCACTGTCTGAGAGCCTTTTTTGAAAAATACAGATTTATTATTTATTTTAATAGAGTTGATGTGTTAGCTTTCTTTTTGTACAAAAAGATGCGTAAGGTTCTGCTTTCTATGCTGAAGCTGGAAACTTCAAAAGGAAATGTAACCCTTCTCATATTAACTTACTGCTATTTTATTGACAAGAAATATCAAGTGCTTATTAAACTGATCAAATACAGATATTGCTTGCTTCCATCACTATTGAAGTGAAAAGGTAATTTTTTCAGAGCTTTTAGAAGGAAATACTGTGCAGACTGCCAAGATACTGCCAGAGAACTCACAAGGTGTTCAAGGTGAAGCAAGAGGTAGCTGAAGCAAGTCTCTTGAGGATGAGGGAGGGAGCACTTGGTCATAGAAGTGACAGCATGGTATCTTCTGTGCTGCATGTGTGCAAAATCTGTGTGCTTATGGAGTGCCATCTTCATTCCACTGAGGTCAAGAGTCAATTGTCTTTGAACAATTTGGGCTAGGATTTTACAATTTCTGTGGTTGGTTTTTTGGAGTTTTTTGTTCTTAGTGAATGCAAGTTGACACAGGTAAACATACATTCTTTGGCAAACTTAGCTGCATAGTTGGGAGGATATTTGCTGTTTCTCATTTTGGTTTCTATTTTTACATTTGTACCGTCCTCAACATTGACTAGTACCTGTGAGTGCTGTCAAAAATACATCACAAATTAATTAATCTTGATAGCTCTTTCTTTTTTGATGTATTTTCATTTAAAAAATGCTTAACTTTAAAATATAGGGTCCTGGATGCTCCCAATACAGTAGTCAATGACTTCTTTGCTTTTGTGTAGTCAGATCTTGAGAGAAAAAATGGCAATAGTCTGTGCATTTATACTTGTCATTTTTCCTTAAAGGAAGAGCCATAAAAGGGGAGCTTTTCAGTTGACACCAGTCACAGAGAAAACAGATTTATTTTTAAATTGAACAGAGTGAAATATGTTTGTTGTTTTAGTGATAGAGGTTGAGGTCAACCCCTGAAGTTTTTTTCAGTCAGCTCCTGGATATGGACAAGTGGCTAGCATGATCTAAAAGAGGGTGTTGTGGAAAGGCCATCATTGGAAATATAGGTATATCTTAGTGAACAGTCTACTACAAAGTATTCGGAGGGATTGGGATATATGGGAGACACTAATGAAAATCCCCAGGACTGGGGATGATTACATTGGGATCAGGGGTCAGAGGAAGAAATTGAGGTGGGGAAACTGAGCCTGTGTGTAGTGGGAGGTGTACTTTCAGCCACCAAAATTACTATATTTCAAGATAATAAGCCATGTAGAAAAATCAACTCCTTTTCATTTGACAATTCTTCGTGCCTAGCAGTGGTGCTCTTCTGAAACTCTAATGAAAATTACTGGGGATACTATTTTTTAAAAAACCCTAACAAAATAACAACAAAACTCTTGAAAATCCTTCTTCATGATGTTTAAGATATTGATAAAAAATAAACAAAGTTTTAACTATTTATCAATTACTGTTTTAAAGTGAATCAAAAAAGTTATTTTTTTTCCCTTGCTTTTCCCTACCATATTGTTGGTAGACTTGCCAGCTCATTTAGTGGATACTTGAAAAATCATGTTTGTTGTGTGTTTTGAAAATATTTTTCTCTTTAGACTAGAATTCTGATGATGGCTACAGTTAAGTAATGTACAGAACTGGAAGGCTAAGTTTTTGTTCTTTGTTTTTCTTCTCCATTTTTAGAGTTTCCTCTTTTAAGAAAAATTTCCAACTGACCAATTAAAAAACCAGCAACAACAAAAAACCACTAACAAGCAAACAAAACAAAAACCCCAAAGTACGTTTTCCTTGGGGAAGTTCAGTCTAAACAAGTATACAGGAATAATTATTAGCAGAAATGATTTATTAGACAATCTTTAGTTAGGAAAGCTTCTTAACTCTTACAGCAGTCAGTGGGATTAAAACGTTCTTAACTTGAAGCACTTCCCAAGGGCTTTTCTCATTTGCATTTCACTTGCTCAGAGAGCTTCAGGTTTGCATCCTTTTTTTAGGTGCAGTGGATATCATAGCTATTTGACCAAAATTAAAGCATTCCTAAAGCAAGAGAGTGCATCGGAGTGGTGTTTTAAGAATGAAGTGCTTGCTTACTGCTTTCAGAGTCTTTGAAATCTTTTGTTTCTGGCTCATTTCCAATATGGAAGGAGTTTGTTTTCAGAGAAATACTGTTGCCAAGGGACAGATGTTGACTGTGTTGTGTTTAAAGCAGACTGATATTAATTACATTCTTTTAGCTATTCTACTTCTCTGGATAGCTTTAAAAGGTCCTTCCAATTTCCAGAATACTTAGGTAAGCTCTCGGAACATGAGCACAGTGTCTCGGCATTTACGTGAAAAATGTATTAGAGAACTGGCAAGAGCTGAACTTACTTTTGTGCACAGTCGAGAAACGCTGTTTTGAGATGATTACACTAATTAATAACATAGAACAGCTTTAGCGAATGCTGTGATTTTCCTCCCTTTCCTCTTTTGTCTTTCAAGTCTTTATCTGAGTCAGTTGTCAGACAACCTGTTGTGGAGCACTACTTACTGCATTTGACCAGAGGAACAGGCTAATTTTTTTCAGGCTATTCTGTGACTGAGGCAGCATGATCTGGATTAACGTCAGTCTTTGGGGTTTTCCAGTTTCCCGTTGATAATGCAAAGTTAATGTTTTGTGTTTTGGTTCTTTCAAGGATCAGTCTGAATTACTTAACTTGCCTCATCTACAGTTTTATGCCAGCTTACTTGAGCTGGACTAGTGCTGGTGGTCCCAGTGACAGAACTGTCACTGCTCACCCCACCAGAACTTGCAGACGGTGTTGGTTTGGTTGTTTTGGGTTTTTTTTCAACTAGCTCCTGAAGACTGAGCCCAGTTCATGTTTCTTAGTCCTCTGCCTATTTCAGTGGTGTAGATCATTTTGTTCTGTACTAGAACTGGTAAAATGCCACTTTCCAAGTATTTTTGCTTAATACTCAGTACTTTAAGAAACACTGGGTCAAGAGAACATAATGCATGTAACAGCTGGGCCAAGGTCACCTTAGGGAGCCAACCCAGCAGCCTTAACCTGCTTCCACAGGAGCCCTAGAGGAGAGTAAAATAAGTCCAGCCAAAGCAGGTGAATTTTCCCTCCCAGCCCTCTTCTTAGACTTATGTCTCTGCAGAGTTGTTTTTTCAGCCTCCTCATCCCTCCCTCAGTGGGATGAGTTCAGTGTGTCCTGTGAGTTTCTGGGGGAAGAGCTCCAGCGAGGTTCTGTGAAGCCGAACTCCAGCCCTGCTGGCTCCCAGCCCTGACTGATCCATCCTCCTTGGAGCTACCTGGAGACAGCCCAGCAGCTTATGCTCAACTTGTGAAACCATCCTGGGAGGCTGTAGGCCTGATGGACATAGATGAAGGCCTGCTTTAGTGGTCAAAATCATGTTTTAACAAAGGGTTACATACTTGTTGCCAGCTACAAGCTCTCAACAGAGGCATGTGTTTCTTCCCTCCATTCAGACTATGGAAGCTGACCTTCCTGTTTGCTTGAATCCCAATATAAAAACTCTCTTTCTTTCAGCTGCCAGCCATGATCCCTGCCACTCATTGGCTTCTCTCTGCTTTCCTCAAAACTTGCTTTAGCTAAAAGCATTAGCTTAATTCTCCAGACCTACATATTTAAAAAACCTAAATGTTGCTCATGTCAGTTGTCTCTCAAGAGATGATCCTTGTATTCAGGAGTCGGTGTTGACTGACAAAAGATTGATGTCCATTTACAGTGAGGTTGTCCAGGTTATGTTAATAAATTGGCATTCCATTTATGAATTACGGGGGAACATAAATCTGCCTTACATAAAGCTTTACTATTTCATTAGCATTCTGTTCAAACAGCTTTATGTCTTTATTTGTTTAGGCAATTTCGACAGAAATATCTGAATATTCATCCGATAATGACAGCGTGGGAGAAGGAGAGACGAGCCTGGCGACCACTGCTCCAGGATCCAGTAAGGGATTAGAGGCGAGGGCAGGAGGGGATGCGGTGGATGCTGCAGCACGACCGGCCAGCGAGTGGCTGCGGTCAGCACGGGCCCTGCTCCGCACCCCGGGCAAGCAGGCGGGAAAGGCCCCCCGAGCCCCTGCCGAGTCTGCCAAGAAGAGGAAGCTGCTGAGGTAAATGAACTGTCCACCTTTAGGAATTCTTTTTGGTTGTTATTTTAAATTATAAGTAGAACAATACTCGCCCAAGTGTTGGAATGTGTTTCAAGGGTAAACATCTTAGAGATGCAAATAAGAAAAACTTGAAGAGTGCCATTTGTCTGTAAGCAAGCAAAAAAGGCAAGAAAGAACTAAAGATTTAAAATTTATGGTGAAAGCTCTCAATCTTGAACTCCTGTGTACAAATTTGCACTTCTAATAATGCCTTACAGATGTGTGAGTGGACATACTTCTGTTTTAGCTTCTAATAATTTCATTGCTTCATGCCTCTCAAGAAAGTCTGCAAAAATGCTGTACCTCAAGTTTTTGGAGTTGCTTTTTTTTTTTTGTCCTCTCCAGATTTGTCAGGGCAATATTATCCAAAATACTGTAGGAAAGGAGTAGATGAGCAATAGTTCTGAAGAGTGTAGGACAGAGTGGTATGTAGGCAATGGGAGGACATGTTCTTAAGGTGAAATTTAAATGTCTCTGACTGAGTTAAATACATTAGAAAGATATGTAGCTGCTGAAAGAAAGTAGCCTTAGACTGAGCAGTTGAAGCCTGATGTTCTAGCTAATTACAGTGCAGAAATGGTCACTTCCTATATTGAATTAATGAAAGTTGTGTTAACTTAAATGGTAAATGTGAAGATATGCCTCAAGCTGTGGAGACTACAATTACAAATGGTGCTGCTACACATTCCTATTGTTTTAACACGGTGGTTCTCTTACTTCTTTAACAGCTGAATCTATGTACAGTAATCAATCAGTTACTTAAAAAGTAGATCTTTAGTTAATAGGCATACCTTATTTTTCTCTGAAATATTCTTGGCTATTTCAAAATGCTGTCTGAGCAAACAGGTATGGAAGTCCTAATTACTGAGCATCTCTATACTTAAAAGTGCTTTGCTTGTGCAATCGAGCTTTGTTTCTTGTTACTTTAGAAACATGCATACACAGCTGTACTAGGTCAGGCCAGAGCTGTAACCTCCAAAAATGCATTTTAGTGTCCATAAGCAAGTATGTGTGACTGTAATAAAAACAGGACAGGTGTACAGTGGTATTTTGCCCATGTGCTCTTCCAGCTTTAAGCAGTTCCGGAGCTGTTTGTTACCCTTAGTGGGTTTGTCTTTTTCTGAGTTCCAGCTTCTTTTGGTGACCTTTACTATCAACAGCCTTAATGCAAACAATGTTTCATAGCAAAGATACTCTGATACAAGTGTGTAAGAGAATAGATTGCTTTAAAACAAAACAACAAGACCAAACCATCCACAATTATATAGGATGTAATCTGTCTGGAGTGGCCAGAGGAACAGAGCTTACAGGGCTTTTTACCTTCCATCCTGTGGTTCCACTTTGGGTTCCTTTGGGAACAGGGAAGCAGGCAGGAAATTCCTTAGTTATGAGTGTTGTTTATCTCGTTATTTTGCTCATCCAGGTAATTGTCATCTTTTCACTCTTCCTGTTCAGGGCATTAATTCCATGTGTCTCTCCCATCCTTCCTTTTACTGCTGACAGAGAACATTTTCATTGGTGTGATAACAGTGGATGTAAGAGTTTGCATCCTCGGTAGGAAGGCTCAGGTTTTCAGTGCTGTGGATTGAAGGCCAGTTTGGGGATAGGTTTGTCAGCTTCTTGATTGATGAAGTGACAATCCCTTCTTTGTGGTTAAATAGCTAAAAGCTACAAAGCAGTCATTGGCTTGTCATTTCTCCTTCCTTCCTACCTCTGCTGCAGATCAAGGCCACAGCAGAAAAAGCAGTGAGCAGGGGAGTCATCCTGAAGCTGGATCTGGTCTGTGAGCTCCCACTCAGATGGACCATTTGGAACTTCTCAGTAGGTGGAAGAGAGCCACGAGTCTCTGCTTAGCTGGGCTCTCTTTCTCCAGGCCAGTGCCTAGGGAAGCATGGGCTGAGCAGAGATGGTGCAGAGCTGCCATCTTCCTTTGTGAGTTCCTGTGCCAGAGGTTCGACTCCAAATCCTGACTGTATTGTGTGTGCTTATTTCATGGAAGAGTCCTGATGGAGGTAGAGTAGGCCTCCTCCCATTTTGTTTCCCCTTTTAAGAAAATAGAAAATAATGCTATTTTCATATCTCTATTTATCTTATATTTTCTGTAGAAATGTTACAGTCATGCTGCAATCTGCATTTATATTTGTATTACCTGATTGCAGCTATGCCTCTGTTATATCAATGGCTACATTTTTCTGCGCAACTTCATAGAAAACTCCCTGACATATCCCCCCTAACCTCCCAAGCAAAAGCAAACCAAAAAAAAGAGCCATAACAGTCTCTGGAAAAATTCAGATAAGTTTCTTTCTACTGTCCTCTCCTGGAAACCTCCTGGTGCTAAAATGGAAGTGGGTAGTTGCCTGGATGGGAGGAAAGAGTATTGTTTGTTTGAGCCTATTACAGATGCAATTGTCATACACTACAAAAATTGAGATGCAACCAAAGCAACAGAAATCTTCAGAAGTAAGCTAATTATGGATGATTAAAATAAATTTTTGTGATCCTAGCATTGGAAATTTGACTGTAAATTCAACACCTTTGAGTGTAAATAAAATGAGAAGCCCATCTGTGTCCCCAAATCAACATGCACAATATACAGTGCTGCTGCTGCTGAGCCAGATTTGAAGGGGCATGTTGCAATTCTCCTCTGTTAGGGGTTAAGGGGGTTTCAGAGAACAATTGGTGTCTGAAGACCAGAAAGATGTGGCGGAATCAATCCCTCCCCCACCATATCTACTGCCAAATTCTCATATGTTTTCTCGTATCCCCTGTAATATTAGTTTTTGTTTTCGAAAGTGTTTTAAGTAAAGATTATTCTTCCTTCTACCGTGGTCCCTAGGGGGGAGCAGGTAGTGTGTGTGATGGGGTTTGCCCTTCAGGGGTGTTGGTGATTCTGAAGAGCTGTGCTGTAGGAGATGCCAGTTTGTCACGCTGGAAGCAAAGCAGATCATCTCTCATTGACAGCCATCAGTGCCACTGCTCGGGACATCCTCCCCTTAAACACTGGTATTATATGCTTGTGTAGTTGCCCTCCTCTATTTAAACAAGCCTGTTGATGGGAGTATATAATTTTCCCAGGTGCGCTGCCAGATCCATGTCCTTGTACTGCACCTGTGAGCTACTGAGAGAGTTGATAATTAGGTGCTATTAGTGGGACTTGGTATTGAGAAGAATTGCCTTGGTGATCAGGTCAAGAGGTGTTGGGTTTACCTGTTCCTGCCCTTTTATTCCATCCCAAAGCTTCCGTTTCTCAGCTTGAATCAGCACTTCATGGGAAAATTATGCAAATTATTTGCAAACCTGAGGGGAGAGAGTTATATATTGCAAATAGTAGTTATCAAGAAGCTCTTCTTGTTACATTTGGAATTCATGTTAATGCTATTGGGTGAAATGTCTAAACTGTATTATTTCCAAGTCTTTCAAAGTTTCTTTGTGAGAGAAAGGAGAAACGTAGAGTACTGCAAGTCTCAATGTTTATTACAGAGATGAAACAAATAACTGGGTTAATTCAGTATTTATAGAGAAGAAAACTCAAAATGCATGTCCTCAGCTTCTCTTGTCTAAAAGTAAACCTTTCTTAAAGGTTTTCTGAATTGTTTGCTTTTTCCATTGAGATTTTATTTCCATCAGGAAAAAGAAGTCTGAGGTTCATTGTAGGAAATAAATATCTTAAGTTATAAAATGTTAACTCTGCATCTAAATCTATCATTTTGCAAGAGCTTTAAGTTGTGAAGAATAAACTTTAGCTTTTTGTTTGGTTTTTTAATACTTGAATGGCTGTTTATAGTTCAAAAGAAGCAGGATTTCCCAAGATTTTATTTTAAATTGTCTTATATCTACTTGTTTGCAGACCACTTAAAAACCTGAGCAGCTAAAATTAACTTGTGTTATCAAAAGAGGAGAAAATTACAGAATGTCCTGATACTATGTGCAGTAAAATGAAACCCAGTTTTCATATGAGGCCAACTGAGGTCCTGAAAATAAAGGAAATTGCCAAGGGAACAGGGAGCTGGCACAAATAAAGCAGACTTTTACTCTAAAATTGGGACTATTCTTTCTCTACATGCATCCACAAGTGGCATGAGGGTGTAACAGCAGCAGACTACCCCTTTAGATGGTCATGTTCGTATGCTAATTTTAACTATTGGATTAAGTTTTCTTTGCTAGTGAATTTCTTGTTGGATTAGGAAAATATAAATGAAGAATGTCGTGGCTGCAGTACAGATGTACCACTTATCATCACTGGCAGTGTACACAGTAAAATTATTTTGCACTTAGAGAAAGTTAAAATGTATTTTCTCTTTTAGAAAGTGTGGATGGTTTCACTGGGCCAAATGTTTGGTGCTAATAGGGGGGAAAAAAGAGTACCGTGTTTGTCACTGGTCACAGCCAGCAGAGCTTCATGAGGGAAAAGTCTTGCTTGTCAAACCGATTTCCTTCTCCGACAGGGTACCCACCTAGCTGATCTAGGAAAGCCAGTAGATGTGATCTTTTTGGACTTCAAAAGCAAAGCTTTAGATCCTGTCTCTCACAGTACCTCCCAGATCAAATGTCCAGCACACAGCTGGATGACCGTGCTGAGTGCTGGGTGAGCAACTGGCTCACGGGTCGGGCACAAAGGGTTACAGTGACTGGGGTGACATCAGGCTGGCATCCAGTCACTAGCGGGGTTCTGCAGGGCTCCATCCGCAGCCCAGCTCTCTTCAACATCTTCATTAACCACCTCCATGCAGGACTTGAAGTGATACTAAGTAAGTTTGCCAATGCCACTAAACTGGGAGGAGCTGCTGACTCCCTCCAGAGCAGAGGGGCCCTGCAGAGAGCCTTCGACAGAGCGGAGGACTGGGCAATCACCGACTGCGTGAAGTTTAACAAGGGCAAGTGCTGGATTCTGCACCTGGGACAGGGCAATCCTGGCTGTGTGTACAGCCTGGGGAACGAGATGCTGGAGAGCAGGGCTGCAGAAAGGGACCTGGGGGTCCTGGCCAATGGCAAATTGAGCATGAGTCAGCAGGGCCTTTTTTATTTCTTTAGCAAGTGCCCCATGGAGTGCAGAGAGACAGCTGAGTGTCAGTTACTTCACCAAGTAACATGAAAGTAGGAGAGGAGATCTCTCCTTGCTTTGAAATGAGAGAAGGGAGGAATTGCCCAGTCTTGAGATGGGAATATATATATTTGTTTTGAATTATGTGGAGTCCTGTGTATACTGTGTATGAGGAGAAAACTCAATAATGAGATGCTTAAGTTTTGATTTCAAAAATAAACTTGGATGAATGGGGGGGTTATTTGGTAAGTGCCCTGCTGAATGAAAATCTTAATAAATAAACAAACACAAAGAGATCTCCAGCATTTCAGAAAGATTGAAAATTACTTTTCAAAACACAGCAGACTCACTAATGCTCTTTTGTCGTTGCTTTCCATTAGCCTCATTGGAGTTGGGAGATAGGAACCAGCCTGGAAGTCACAGATCAGGCTCAGTATTAACTTTTTGGTGATAGCTGTCACAGAACTCTTCAGTCTTGCTGTTAAAGTTTGTGGGAAGGGCAACTACCAGAACATGAGCTATTTTACAGGATGCTGAGCTTTCTTATGGTCATCAAAGCTGTATTTCATGTGGATATTGTTGGACATGGACAGTAAAGGCAATGCATTGTTTTAAATACAGTATTTCAACAAGCTCAGATTTAGTATGGAAATAGGACATGAATTTCTGCTTTTAAATCTGTCTGCCTTAAGGGAATTAAAGGAACAAAATAGTTGTACTGGGAGTTTTGTGATTAAAAAGGTTGTGAGCAGTGGAGATTGTATCTGAGCAGCTTGACTTCACTGAACAGCCTTTGCATTAACAATTTGCCAAACGTGCTCAATTTGCTCATATTAAAACATTTTGGGGGCAAGTTTGAAGTGCTGGTCAGTAAAGTATGCATCCTAAACTAGTTTTTGTTATTCCAACGCATTTTGTCAGTTCTCTTGATTACAGAAATGATACATAAGTAATCAAAATGTATTTGCCAATTTTATACACACACACCCCAGATGTTGGCTTACCTCGTATGCACAGCCAGGAGTGACTCCGACTCTGTATAGTTCCCAGTATCTCACAGCACACGCACAAGTATTTTACAGTGTGGGCACCTGTTCTGTATTGGAAGGAGTGAGTAGTTTTCAAATGCTGTTGTCAGCAAATCTGTCAGCTTGTGTAACAGAAAGCACCTTTTTCTTTGTTTTATGTGTTTGAGCTAAAAAGGGGGTTGATCCTCCTGGGTTGCAGTGGTGTTTAAACTCCTTTGTTTCTACCTTTTTAAAAGAAACAAACCATAAAGTACCAACTGCTGCTCTGGCCATACAAATTCCTTTTCTGCATGGCATGTCCTTGAACTGCATTTTCTAATTTCACGAGATATGAAACAGACAGCATAAAAACAACATTTCCGATGACCAGCTGAGAACCTCTCATAAATGCATTCTTAGTTATATTTTATGTTCTGCAACCAAGCAGATGCAAATTGCTTTATGATGTTTTCTGTTTAAACTATTTTTAACTGCATTTGGCATGTGAATGGAAGGATGATGATTAATAAATATCAGTGTACTTTCTTAGCACGGAGGGCTACTAAGGAAAGTCGGAATTTTACTTTTCATGGACCTTTGTGATAACTGGTATCCTAATACAGATATGGTCAGCAAATTAGTAATGAAGTTGTGAGCATCAGTGAGACCCTCCTGGTAGTCATATCAGGCCTGAAACAGGAATGATGTCTTGCTGTTGTGTGCAGTAACCACAGAACCAGAAACTCGCTTGCTTTCCTTCATGCTACGAGGCGTTCCTGCCATAGGTGTAACAGTAGTGGGCTTGCAGAAGAATAGGAACTGATTGACTGGACACAACCATAGCCCTGTTCAGGAAAAAAGGGGGAAATTAGTCTGTAAGCCAATACTAGCTGCTCTCTTCTGCAGGTACTTAAAGGCTTTCTTGCATTGTTTGAACAAATCAAATACATTTCTCTGACTGGCGTCTGTGGAGGGAATGAAGTAGGAGAACACTGCTGTTGAACAGTTTTCTTCCAGAAAGTTTTTGAGCTACTAACTGTATGGTGTATTGCTACAGTCTGACCACAGGGTTCAGCTGCAGACTCATGCATGCAAGACTTTTAAACAAGCAATCTGAAAATGCGTTTTACTGCTGCATTTTTAAACCTAGCTGAGCTGGCATCTACCCATTCCAGCATGGCTCATGTAGACCACACAGCCAAGATGAATTACAACTGCATCTGAGAATGGTTCCCTGGCAAGAAGAGAAACTGGGTGGACAATTTGTTGGAGTTTGTAGAACTATCTTGCCCACAAGTGTTGTGGTATGGTAATGCTTCAGTGCTCAAGTTTTGGGGGAAAATACGGATGAACACAGTGTTATCAGCAGAGTAGGTTATCCTGCATGAAGTTTTGTGCTTGACTGTGCTGCTCTTGGAACAAAAGCTTCCATTGCACTTCTGTATTAGTTGCCTCTGTGTCTTAAAGCCCTCGTTGAAACCAGGATTAAACAAGGTTGTTAAGCTTACCTGGAACTTCACTGGAGCCCAATATTTTCTAAACATTTTTGTTTGTTTTCCTCCTTAATATAGCAGGTTTCATAGCTTGTTAAGTGTGGGTTCATAGCTTGTTAAGTCTGGGTTCTTTATTTTGAGGCTTTTGGGTATTTTCTTCTTCCTCTGAGTCTGAGTTTCTCTACTCTCTGCCTGACACCAGCCACAGAGATGCAGCACTGTAAACTGTGAAACTTCTATAGGTCATTCTGGCTTAAATGGGGCTCTTGTGTTTCAGAGTTCGTTCTGTGATCTGCTACTTAGGTGTTTAGCCATTGCATCTGATAATTCTTGTGATAATTATAATTTTGCAAAGGATATAGTTGTTCATTAAAAATTTAGCTGACACTGCTAACTGCTTTTTATATAATGTGTTGACTTGTCTGCAGATGAAATTGCTTAATAACTGGTAACCAAAAATTTTTTTACAACTCACCTGAAGTCCTGCTTAGCCTTTTTAGCTCCTTCTCGGTTTCTACAGGTGTGTGTCTTCCCAGTTTTGCATTTACAATGTGAGCTTTACCAAGCTATTTGTCTTTTTTATCTAAGCCAAAAAAATTTCTTCATGTGCACAAATAGTCATAAGGTGGTTGTATGCTATCTCTGTTGGTTCCTAAACCAGTTTAACTCAAGGACACATTTCACTTTAGTAGAAATCTTTATTAATATATTCAATAGTACTTGTGGAGAAACTTTACACTACAGCAAAAGAATGAAGTACGTCTTTATGCAAATAACTTCTTTGAAGCCAAAGAAAAATGCTCAAACACTCCCACAGTAGCCCAAAGACAGCTTCCAACACATACGTCTTCTTGTTCTTAAAAGTGAGAAATTATTTCTTCTGGCTTTGAATCCAAGGGTAGGAATTGCTTTAGTGTTACCTTAAGTGTATTTGTGCTAGATGCCACTCCTCTGCTTCTCACCTTGGGAATGCTAAATTAATTTCGTCTTGGAGAGTGTTCAGACCACTGAAACTGCACACTTGACCCAGCTTGTGAAATGAATCATAGGGTCAAGTATGGGTAAAAGAATATTTTTGTGATCACTCCTTGCCAAGAGACAAACAAATCTGTGAGGGAAAAGAAAACCCAACCTGTTATAACTAGTGGTTACACTGGTTTGTTTTGAATTTGCAACTGTCTCTGGTGTCTAATAGGATCTGTTCATAAGTGCAAGGGAAAGTTGGGAACCTCTTTTTACACTCCTCATACTGGAGACAGGACTGAAAACATGAAGATTTTGGACACCCAGATTCTGAAAATGTTTTATTGTGTGTATTGACCCTAGGTGTATGTTTTGTTGGGAGTAACTCCACTGGAAAAATCAAAATTAGGAGAACTAATCTACAAAACATAATTTTACTGTATGATTCTGTCTCTAAGGGTCAAAGCATACATACATATATATGCATATACATCTGTCCTCTGGCTTGTCACTTGGCAAAACCAAACACTGATTCCTGGCAAAACTGAGCATTCCTTTATTCTCTGCAGGGGCGGGCTAGCTGAGAGGTTATGTCGGCTCCAGAACAGAGAAAGATCTGCCATTAGCTTTTGGAGGCATCAGTGTATTTCAGATGATAAAACCCCCTCAGGTAAGAAGCCTTGCACAACACCCCTGTGAAAGTATTATTCCTACATGTATGTATCTATGGCCTATGGAGGGGTAAAAGTGAAGTTTATATTATTTGCTGGTCTTTCCTGACTTGAGTTTAATGCCATCTTGATTGTCTTCTGAGCTAATAATTGTGTTTCTAGTAAATATGAAGGTTTCTAACAACTCAATCATCATTTGAATGTATAAGGTAAAGGATATATTTTAAGTAGCCTCCATCTAAGTTCTTCACAGCTCCTTGATTTCCAGCATCACGTGGAAAAATGGTGTTTTCAGCAGGTTGTAGGACAATTCAAGTTTTAATTTACGGGTGTTCAGATCTTTTTGGTGGCTTTTTTTTTCTTTTTTTATAATCAACCTTTCCTCTTTTCTTGTTCTTTTTGCTTTGCGATCACCTCTTGCCAACAAACATAGATAAAAATTCATGGATAAGTGCTGAAATTGTGAATGACACCAAGTGTGAACAAATAGAGCACAACTATGAAATGAGTGTGAGGCATAACTACAGTGGGCACATCACTTAAAAAGAAACAGTGGGAGTCATGCACATTGGTGACTGATAGCACCACCTTTCAGTAGTGTTTCTTAAGAGGTAGCGGATTCATAAAGTTTAAGTATAAAGAAGTAGTTAAGTTTTTGAATCAACTCGTGTGTGTGACTACAGTCTACTAAATGTCAAGCATTTATTCTGTATTAAGCCAACTGCCTGTTTTTGAGCGTGTATTAACTTGCATTTATTTTTCAAAGTCCTCTAGTCTTAATTTGAAAATACGCAGACAAGTGAATCTCATTTACCTTGAGAGTTTGTCCTCAAATTTTTAAAAGTGGTTTTTCTTCCAAATCTGAATTTGTCTGGCTTCAGTTCCCCATCTTTTGTTTGTTGTTTCTCCCTTAAAGAGCTCTTTAGTATGTGACATTTTCCCTTTCTGGCACCTGCATAGCAAAACCTCTGCTGTCTCACAATTTTCATAAACTGAACAGACTGAGCTCTTTAAGGGTCTCTAAAGCATTTTTATCTGTGTTCAAGTGACTTCCATGGCTTTTTACTGTACCCTCTTGAACTTTTCAGAAGGGTCTTAAGAACAAGGATAGCAACTCAGTATGTATTCTTCCAGTTTTAGTCTCATTAAAATCACTGGCCAGGTCCGGTTCACTTCTCAGCCTCCTGGCTATTTGAGGCCTGTGGTAAATGTTTGAGTCTGTTTTGGCTTTGGTCACAGCATGGTGTGGGGACTTCACCTTGAATTGATTGTCCAGTATGATTTTGTAACCTCTACAGCTATTTTTTTCTGAGATGCTGTTTCCCAGTCTCCAGCTACTCTTTCTGTTTCTGCTGCCTAAACACAGGGAAGTATTTGTGCTGTATTCTGGTTGATTTTACTTAAGTAGCCCAGCTAACCATGCAGTTCAGACCACTGTGTAGCTCACACCTGTATTCTTTTAGTCACAGATTCGCTTGAGTTGGTGGTGTTCACACAGTTTCTTTATGTCACTGATGAAACCATTTAATAGCATGAGCGTTTACTTGCAAGTCCTGCTGGAATTGCTGTTACTCAGTTATAATTCTCCACTGGTAAAAAGCTCTAACTGCAATTCACAAAGTTAGCTCTCAGAATTTTAAATTTTTTTTTGCATTCCATTCAAAGGGTGCATTATTCATAATGAAAATGGTTGATTTTTCGTAAGAAGGTTGTATGATTTAAAGTTACACCCAAACTGTTGGCTAAAGCTCAGTCTCACTTCCCTTGGCCATTTGCATGCTGTGTGTTCAAAATGCCACCCATGGAGAGCAGCAAGTTGTATTTCTGACCTTAATTCCTTACTTATTTTTCCAGTCACTTTGCCTAGATCTGATGTCAGGCTAGCTGATCTCCAGTTATTGTAAGCCACTTCGTTTGCCCTTCCTGAAGAGTAGCACAATATCATCATCCTTTCAGTCTTCTGGAATTTCACCAGTAACTGAATACTCACTAGAAAGTGACATCAGGGAACCAGAGATCTCTTTAGCCAGCTCTTTTCAGAAATACTATGTTGAAAATTATACAGGCATGCTCACTTAAAATCATGGGAGGTTACTTCATCATTCTTGTGTGGTGTGAGGACATCCTTTTTCTGCTTCTCAAATATGGGACAGAAATAGACCTTGAATAGGCTTGCCTTTTTAATAAAATGAAGATTTTTAATGTACTGTGTAGTAACAGACCTGCAACATTGCTAATATGCTAATATTTTTTTGTCCTAGTTTCACGTGTCATTACAAAACCTTGTGTTTGGCTGCTCACCATTTTGTTAGACCAGCTTCTAGGCTGAAATATTCCATGCTAAACATCTGCCCGTGGCTGAATTCCTTTCTTTGATTCTTCTTCTTTCTTTCAGAAAATGAGTCAGAATTCGTTAGCATTTTATGAGAAAAAGGCTATGGGAAAATACCTTGGTCTATTCTTAAGTGTGTTTAAAAAATTCTGATGAGTGTCTTTAAGATGATTTAGTTTTGGCAGAAGATGAACTATTTCTGGGATATGCCTTTTCCATTATAACAAAATTGTACAAGAAGTCTTTAGGACAAACTGCTGTTTCATTTACCCTGTAAGCATTTGCTAAAATTTTTGAAAAATGCTGAACGTGCCATAAATTTAGGAATACACTTCAACTTCACAGGTTAAATTTCACTTCCAATTCTCAATCCTTATTCCAAAGTATAATGATTATAAAATAGTCATCAAAATAGCTGTGATAATATTTTGAGGATACTTTTTCATCTAGAGCGAAATTTATTTTTGATAGTTGTATTCTTAGAACAGCCATAATGTTTCTTGTCACCAAAAAGAAATTGATGTTTGGTTTGGAGAACATCAGTTGGAATGGTTGAAATTTTAGTAATGTAACTAGATAACCTTCTCTTTGCTTCTAGTCAGGAATGTGAAGTGTCAGCACAGTAAATGCATGCCACTTTCAGCTTTCATCTCTTTAGGTTCAAGTTAAGGCTGTCTCACTAATCTGAGGATCTTCTTGAATTTTGTTTCCCCTCTGTTTTGCCCAGTAATATTTCTAAGCCACATTGCTTCCAGGGCTGTTTCTGACTTCGGCACAGAATTAGAGGAAAGAATTTCTCAAATAACAAACTCATTTGAGTTACTAAAGAAGCCTGGAGATTAATGTAGAGGATTGAAGTAACTTAGTTGCTGGGAGAGCTGTCACGTCCTTTTGGATATCCCATAGATGTACAGACCAGAAATTCATTGCTAAAGCAATGGGGAGCAATTTCAAATGAGATCGGTTTAAAGTACTCCTTTTATTTGAGATTTAAGGAAAAATGTTTCCAGAAGTTCTGGCTGTGATCCCCATTAGACATTCCATATTGCAGAATTTTATGCCTTTCTTTTGCTGTTGCTCACTTTTAGGTTATATCTATGTCCATATTATTCAAAATCCCCTAGTTTTCAGCTTTATTTTTTAAAAAAATTCCTGTCTGTTACCTCCGTGACCCCTTTCTGTAAGTAACCATTGTGGTTTGGCTGCCTCTTGGTCGCTGGGATGAATCACTTCCCAGAAGAGAGCACCTCCTTTCAGCACGCACTTTCTGGTGTTTGTGCAGTGCACAGGGTCTCACTTTGGCTGTCTCATTCTGCAGGGTAGAAGAAACCTTTGTGCTTTCTCAGATTTTGACAATTTTGGGGCAGAGTCACATTCTACAGCCTGTCCCTGTGTTGGAATAGGCACTCACTAAGGATATGGGTTTCTGCAAGGTGATTGGGAATCCCACTTCTGTAAATCAAGGCAACCATACCAGGCAGAGGCCTGAAGAGGGGGAATGTCAGAGTTTGCCTGTGCCACACAGCGTTGGTTGGATGCTTTCTGTGGTTCAGTTCTAACAGGGGCGAGTGCCAGGCTCTGCCACAAATCCAGAATTTTCTGTTCTTCATAAAATGTAGGAGGGGGGCTGAGGTGCAGGCCACATAGCAGCAGCTCTCTGATCGGCCAGGCTGATGGTTTGAGGGTGCTCTGTGCAAGGGCTCACAGACCATTTGCAGACTTCTTTGTGTATGCAGTGCTGCAACTTCCCCATGAAGTTTCCTGTTTGGGCAAAGAGGAGATCTGGACAGCTGAAAGAGAGAGAGAGAGAGAATAATAACCAAACCCACAACAAAAACCCAAACCTTTTTCCTGTCAACATCTGCTGGAAGAAAAAATAGTGGTTTTCTGAGTTACATTCAGACAACCTTCCTGTCTATAGGAGGGGACACTAATAATATTTAAAGCAAACTCATGTGGTTTCCTACTGTAACTTCTGAAATTTTGCTTTCTATACATCCTACCTTCTATTGGTTTTCTTTGTCTTGCAGCTATCATCAAAACAATTCTTTACCTTAAATGCAGAAACATTTCATTCTCTAGCATTTGTAATCTGATGCAAGATTTTTGGTATTTGTTGACCCAAGGTTAAGATTCATGATTATGTTACAACTGATTTTGAGCAGTGAACTGACAATAAAGCAAAACCATTGATCTTTCATTCCAAACTGCTCCTTCCTCTCAGGGAAAAGTGACCTTCAAGGGGCAGCAAATTTTCAGTTTGCTGAGGCAAGTGGAACACATACATGAGAGGAGGAGGGTGAAGCCCTGGAGATGAGGACAGGGTTTCACATGTAACACCACGTTTTCAGGAAGGCTGAAAGCCTTACAGAAGAGGATATAAACAATCACTCCTTCTCTTCCAGTTTCAGTGACTCGTTAAGATGATGGGAAGAAAGGATTTTAGCAGCTTGAATGCCATGAAACATGTACATGATGAAGAAAACATGGGTAGCCCTTAACAGGCTTTCCTTTACTATGTAAAATTCTTCTAAAAACAGAGAAGTCTGAGATTTGCTAGTTGTTGGTTATTTTCTTAATTCTTGATAGTTTGTTTTATTACTTAAGAATTAATACTATAAATTAGAGACGTGGCTAATGGCCAAATTTTTTTTTCCTAGCCAACTGTCTGAACTTGTTACAGCATTGGAAAGGAAAAAATCAAATGTAAACTTGTCTTCTTCAAACACGAATTCTTTGTATTGTTTTTGTTTTCCTATGAGAAACAATAATGACATGCATAGTCTCTTTAAGTAGCTTACATATGTTCTTATAAAGAATGTGTAGTGTTTAAAGCACAGCCAATTCAGCAGCCTTTTAAAAATTAATATAAATGTGGCAAGAAGCCATCATGCCTACGAGAGACTTGGTGTGTTTCTGAGAAAAATCTTTTTGAATGGCCCCAGAAGTTACCAGCCCAGGAAGAATAACAACATACATAGATCAGAATAGCAGCCAGATGGTTTTGTGCAGGCTGTGAAAACCTTGTGATCCAGACCTGGTTTTCAGCGTTGACTTTGGATTACAAGGGTCTGCTTGGTATCTACCTGCTTGCTGAGTTTGTTATGCCTGCACCTGCAAGTTATGCATGAGGGAGGAGGAAGAACAATAATGAGATGCCAAGCAAAAGCATGTTTTTGTTTTAATGTATGCCTGTAATTTGACATTTTATACTTTTTACGCTTGAGAATGAAAGTAAAACTTTGTGGCTTGAACCAGAAAGTGGTTGGCTATTCTTCCACTGCAGATAGTATGTGATGTCCCAGGAGGGTGTCTACTAACTGCAGTTTTGGAACCACATTTGAGAATTAGAAGTTAAATGATGTTGGGATGAAATAATGCCTTTGAAAAAATAACTGAGTGAGACAAATTTGGAAGAGTGTCGCTAGTTTGCTTTATTAAACAAGGCATAAAGTGGAATTTTCTTTGTTTCCTTTATAATTCCATAATGTGTATCTGACCTATTCATCTGAACCAAAAGCAGAAAGTGATTTTCATTCTTTGTGCAGTGAGTACTATTCCCAACCTTAATTGCCCACAATTCTTTGTACTTGCAGTGGGAAATTTTATTTTATAAATGCTTTTGGCTAGGATTAGTAGAAATTTGACTTGAGTGTAACACCTGTATTTTGCATAGTGCACATTGCTAAAGAATTTCCCAGTTAAGAGAAAGTATATCTTAACTTCTCAGCCATGTTTTTTAAAAATGTCAACTAGATATGTCACGTACAGTACAGATTTGCTTCTAGACTGCAGTTCATGTGTATGATTTGTTTGATAGTTCTTAGTTTGATAGTTGAGGAAAAGTAACAGTAATTTGTTTTTCTTAAAAGTACCTGTCCTTTCCCCATATCATTCAGATATCATTAAAATATAGAATTGTGGCTGTTTAGCTGGTAAGAACAAATACAAGTTGTCCTCACTGTTTTTGCACAAAGCATATATTTGTTAGCAGTTTTTCAAACATTAATGTGGCTTCAAGCAATCTCATCTTCCTCCCTTACCTTTTCTTACGAGTTTGTCATCGTTTTATTCAGAAAGCTCTACTTGCATGAGTGTAATTTTTTAATTGATTTAAAAGGAAGGTGGTGAAATAGTCTTCCTTTTGCCTCTTGTCGTGCTTGTTTGGTCTCTTTTATCCATGTGACTTGTGAGGTAAGTCTTGTGGCTGGAGGGGTTTTATTTTGTCAGTCTTGCTTTTCGTGATAGTTCACATATATACTTGTAGGTGTGTATATGGTCCTTATTACTGTAGGCTTTTCGTTATCACAGTAGTAATAATTTCCACTCTGTTCTCCTTCCTGCTTGCATATGAGTTGGGGTTTTTTCTGGAATGCTCAGTGGAGCAGAGCCATTCACTGCTTGGCATTTTCCTAAGCTCCAGTTTTCATTTGTGTTTCTAAGATGTGTGTTGTTGTAGTTCACTGTTTCCTGCATTGGTACTGTGGCCTTTATGAACTTATTTCTGCCTCGTGTCATGTGATTGTTACATGCAGTTACATTCAGATGGGCACATCACATCCTTCAGCCCTTTGGGTGAGGTGCATTCTTGCAACATCACAAGATTTTTAAATTTTCAGGAAGAATGGAAGATTGAAGAATTTAGGAGTTATCTGCTGTCATAGACTAAACTTGGCTTTGTTTTGCTCTTGTTGATGTGGTGGTGTTACTGTTACTTCTGCTGGTTGGATCTGAGTGGGGGTACACTGGCTATCCCAGCTAGCATGTTCAAACCATGCAGAATTCACTTTGCTGTCCTGAAACATTTTGTCTCACTCTGTAGGTCTTGTAGAGATTGCTCTGCTGCTGGAGTTCTATTGACTGGCTCTAAAGAGAGTTTGTTCCCTTTGAAAACTTTCCATTTAAGGCTACAGGTGCTCTTTTGGAACACTTCAACAGTAGCATTTTAGCAAAATTCACTGGAGTGAGGTGAAACTGCATGTGGTCTTACTGATAACAATATCTGATGCATTTCCATACATCAAGCACCATGGATCCTCTCCTTGCAGTGTGTTCAGCTTCCTGTCCCTGTGTCACTGGAGAAACATAAAATATGTGGTTCCCAAGAGATCATAGTTTCTATATTTTCCTCCTCATTTGTCTTCCTTATTGGTAGTTACAAAGTTATTAAAACAAACTTTAGAGTTATATTTCAGGCACTGAAGCCAGAATGTCTGAACTTTTTTTTTTTAAATTGTCCTCCGTGATGTTTTTTTCCTTTTCTTGTCTCTAAACTGCTTTTTGGTTGTTGAGAGTCAAAGCAGGCTGGCTTTCTTCTTAGCCTCCCTCCTAGGCTGCCCTTGGCATGGCCAGTGCATCATTCTGTGACCATGTACATTCAGTGCTGATGTGGCTTAAATGTATGTGTCTGCTGTGAAGCCACTATGTTAGGTCTGAAGATTAAGGGCAGTCAGTCTGCCAGACACTGTAGAGTCGTCTGAAGTCTTCAAAAGGCTCAAGACCTCAGGGTCTGGGATCTCCAAAGGAATGGGTAGCTTTTTTTTGCTTTTTTTTATTCCCTTCTTTTTTTTTTTTCTCTTCATTTTGTTTCTTTTTAACCCTCCTGGAATTCAGAGTAAATGCAGAACATCTGCAAAGTACTGCGTCAAAACACATTTTGATGTCATGGTATATGACATGGTATGTGACTGAAGGGCAGCATCACCCTGTGTACTAAAGTAATAAACAAAAATGAAAATAAGCACCCAAGGAAACTGATGCATTCAGTGTGAAATTTGTTTCTTCATCTCCCAGGCACTGGAATTATCTTCGTGGTTTGAGCTACTTCATGTCTGGGTTGCAAATTGGAGTGAGAGACCAACATCCCAGAGGACACCTGGAATTAAATAATTAACTATGTATGTCAGAGCAGATCTGTTCGGTGGTTAAACCAAAGTGCCTCTAGCTTAGGATCCTGTTTCTGGCAGTGACAAGAGCTAACAAAATGCCGAGAAAAAATGATAACGGGGCTAACACTTGATGATATTTTCCCAAAGTATTCTCCCAATTACCTCCCACAGATCTGACTCAGGAACTTCCTAAACCAGAATTACTGTCTGTGTTCTTAGTAGTTCTAAATAAAAGTTTTTCTCCTACCAAAAATTTACTGGTTGTTTTTCTGAACTCACACATACAATATAGACCTCTTTTATTCACACAATTATGGAGCATCAGACTTTTTTGGAAATTATGCCCAAGGTCATTGCCAGGTTTGTTCTATTACTGCTGTTGCCAAAAAGACCTTTCCCTCTAATTTCAAGGGTTCTCGTAATAGTAGCAGTGAGAGGTTGATATTCCATTTGCCTAGATTTGGATCAGGATTTCTTCATCTTTGTCAGAGCTTCTTGTTTCTTGTCTGGGTGGTGAGGGAGGTTTTTGCCAATCACAGCAAGGCTTCACCAAAGATGCTTCCCTGCTTAAATAGCTCATTCCTCCCACCAGTCAGTCTCTCTCATGGATTTCACTCCTTCTGGACCACTTACAAAGTGTGGAGGAACTAATTTGTCCGATCATGGTCCATCTAGCGATGCTTTCTGTCTGTTGCCTTTCAGTGGATGGCATTTATCACAGTGGTGTTCTGCAAAGGGTAATGTGACTAACCTAGCTCCTAACTGGTACCTGATTTTTCTTGTACACTGTCCTTTCTGTGACCAAGATGTTGATTCAGTAGTAGCCTGCATGTTACTGCATGTCTTCTTGAAAATTTCTCTTCTTATGGAAAATTCTGCGAGAAGTGAGGGAGCATTACAGGCCTTGGTGGCTGATCCCCTCCTTTCAGATGGTGTTCTTTAGAGGACACAGATGTTGTACATCTCAAATACCTCTGCGAAATTCATACTCAGCCAGATTCATCAGTGCCTTTCTGGCTTTCTTTGTGGCACCTTAAGCCTTGTGTATCAGGGATTGAATTACACTCCATGCCCCTGGGATGAATAAATCCTCTGTTTATACTCATGGGGCCAGATATTTCAAATGATCCTTGATCCTGTGTCAGTGGATGTTTTCTCTGACTTTCCAGCTGCCTCTGTGAAGGCTATGGAGAGATGCTGGAAGGGGCAGCTGTCCATGTTAGGCTGTGTTCCAGGACCAGTGAGCTGCAGCAGCCCTCTGTCACCCGAGCTCAGAGCACCCAGGGCTTTGCTGAGAAATGCACCTGTGTCTCGCACTGATCAGGCTGATCTGGGTTTCCATCTTTATCTCCCTTAAGCATTTTGCTGTTGCAGAGGCATCTGGAACCAGATTGAATGTTTGGAGAAGGTCCTTCACTGAAAGCATGGTCGATCACTAGAACAGGCTCCTCACAGCACCAAGTCTGTCATTTCAAAGAGCGTTTGTTGTATGATTTAGTGTTAGGTGATCATGTATGGAGCAGGACTTGAGGATCCTTATGGGTCCCTTTCAACTTGAGATATTCTATAAGAGCATTATTAAGCAGTCCTCAAATTGCTGATTGCTGCGTCATGGAAGATTTCTAAATGTATCCCGGCAGCTGTATGCTCACTCTCTGTGAGCATGCATGTGTACTTGTCTTTCAGTGGGAGAATAAAGGTTACTTTCGAGTAAGTAAACTGAAGTGGCTGTGCAGTTAGCTAGATTAGCTCATGGATTTTCATAGAAACTAACCCTGAAGAAAGAAATCCATGGATGTTCCGGGCAGCAGAATGGGAAATGAAGAAATTTGCAGTGTAGGAATGGGCACAATTGCAGCACAGTTATTGATTGCACCTTTTAAAATGCATGCGATTGTAAGGTATTCTTCCTTATTTAAGATGACTAGGTATTGCCATGAAACATGCACATCTGTGTGTTTGTGTTTCTTGGGCTGTAATTCTGCTTTGCAAATGAAAGTAAGTGAATGATAACTTCAGCAAGCGAGTGGGAATTTGTGGAACTTATCCAAGGGTGAAGGAGAGCAATGCAAAACCTTAAAGTGAGCTTTTCACATGGACGAACAAACAAGTAAACTCTGGAAACCATAGAATTTGCAGTGATCCAGCCCGTCTCCTCACCCACAAATTTGCCCTTCAGTGTGCAGCCACATATGTTTGATTTATTTTTGATTGACATAACAATACAAGAGCCAAATGTATTAAAACCGAAGCTGCATTCTGAACTTTGGTGTTTCATCATGTGCCAGCAATCCAAAGTGCTTTTCCATGTTGTTCAAGAGAACACTATCATCAGCAGTAATAATAATTTCAGAGTAATTAAACTAAACTATCTCTGTGCATCTAAATAAACAAATAGATTGTGGTTCTGTAGAATGTGCATGTGTGCCAAGTGTGAGACTTGGCTACTTGTCGAAATTGAGATGCTTTTAGTGTAGAAGCATTCTGCTTCATTTAGTATCAGCTCCCAGTGTTTCCACCAACTTCAGGCTTGCCAGAGACTCTGGTATCTTGGTAGGATATCTTTTACTCCAATGTCTTTTAGAAACTTTCATACAGATATAGTTCTTGATTTACCTAGTATTTTTAACTGTTTTACAGTCAGAGGTATTGGAAAGAAAAATGTTATTAGGCTGTCATTCATTGTCTTCAACCTGCTGTACCAGCTGAATAACAAATAAGCTGCTGACCAGTAAGAATTGTCGTAAAATTCTGCGCGTAAGAAATACGTAGTTCAGAACTGATGAGCAGTCTCTCTCGCAAGTGTCTTAATACTTTTTTTTTAATAAACTGTTGGTGCGTTTGAAAATTGAAACTGATTTTTTTGTGACTTGGTTTTTAGAGTGGATGCAAATGCAAATTGTGTGCAGTATGTCTAGAGGGAAGAGGTAAATGCTTAGTTACTTTAAAGGGTGAGAATTTTTGTGGTTGGGAGAATTTGTTTATGCGTGCCAAATGACTTGGGGTTGACAGAGGACCACAACTGCAGCTAGTCAGGCAAAACAGAATTCAAGCGTGAATATTCTTAAGCCCTTCCCTTCAGGCATAGAAAACTAGTCAGTGCTCACCCTTGTCAGAATTTTCGCATAAGCAAACATTAACACAGTGTAGTGAGTATCTGGAGTGGCACTGTGATGTTACAGCTCTCTCTGGGAAGGTGACAGCAGTGAGGAGCAGCAGCAGTGACAACCATCTCTCTTCATCAGTCAGTTTCAAAGGACTTGGCAGAAAGGGTTGATTCTCCTACTTCTCAGATCTAGAAAAGGAGGTCAAGTTGTAATGGCTTGGACAGAAGTGGCTTATGTATGCCTTGTGTCAGACTGTCTGGTGGGACCCTTTATACTGCTGGAAAATACCAGTTCAGGGGAAGCAGAATGCTTTGCAGAAGCATGTTGCATGTGATGAAAAATTGGTTCACATGAAAGTGGTTTTGAGAACAATTTAGTTTTATATTTCCAAATTGCTTTATTTCAGTTTCAGTATGAAATTTAATAAAGACTGGGACAGAATATTTTATTTTATTTTTGTAGATTTCAACTTTATTGAATAAATTTGAAAGGTTTTAGGGCCTGGTTTCTTGAGGGCTGGGTTAATTTTTTTTTGAAGTTTCTCATAAACTCAAACTAAAATATTTTGATTTATTTTCCAAAGGAAAAACATTCACAGTTGTGAAATGAGCCTTAAAATAAACAAACAAATAACTAGTACAGCTCTGCTGTTAAGTTCCAGTATCACGTTCACTGTTCCTCCCCTGTTTCTTCTTTGCTGTGGGAAGACAATAATTTATATCAGCTGTTTTTCTTGGGATGTTGTGTTTTTTCCCAATGCAACTTGTGAATCAAAAAGGGTAGAACTGGGGCTCTGCTGCCCTTATCCTCTGGGACCCTGTCTTGCCCCACTAAATGCTCGTAGCATTCAGCAGGGTAACAGCTATTCTCCCGTCAGTGACCAGAGTGCAGATCCGAGTAAGGCTGGGTGAGAATGAGAATAAATCTTACATAATCTTACAGCTCAGGCTGAGATCTGAGCAGCTGTTGGCCTGTGCAGACTGCAAAGGGACCAAGGAGTAATTTCATTTCAGTGCAAAGTTGTTTCTTGTTCAGCAGAGACAAAAGTGCTTAGAATCGATCTGTGGGGATGCCTGTAACTGTTCATGTTGCTTTAAAACAAGAGCTTCTGACTACCCTGACTGCCTACTGATAAAATGGATGATGAGTTTTGCAATGATTATTTTTAGGTAGTGTATCTTACTCCTTCTTTCTCCACATTCGTCCCTCAATGTGAATCATCAGCTTTTAGATGCTTTGTACTCTTCTAACTTTGTTCCTGACAGCTGCTGCTTTGAGAAAGGTTGAGGAGGGCAAACACAACTTCACTTTTAACACAGTGCTTGATGGTTCTCTTTGTAAATAAATGCATTTTTTGCCGTATCTAATAAAAAAGACTGACCAAAGTCAAAGAGTTGCAAGACTTAAAGGTTCAGGTGTGGTGAGAGAGGGCTTCTTGTAGGGAGTTTGTGATTTCATTGGTATTTGGAAGAAGTGCAGATGGGATTTTTTCTTTACAATTAATAGTATCTATAAAGAAAACAAAAGTTACTGCAGAAGCTTAACATAGGTCTTTTGATAAGGCTGTGTATTCTACTCATATGTGGATTTATCAGGGTCAGACAGATGTGCAGAGCACAGAGGGCTGCACATCCTTAGAGTGCCAGAACTTCTTTCTTTCTCCTCATCCAGACTTTGCATTTTTATTTTTCATTTTAATTTTCTTTCCAGATAAATCCGGTGTTTTAATTGTGAAGATCCTGGAAATATTTGAGGAGTGCACAATACAAGTTGCCATCTGCCAGCAACTGGAACAGTCTCCTGCTACACTTCCACCCGAGGATGCTGTTATCAATGCAGAGGAACCAATACTCAAAGTCCTCTTTACAAGAGAGACAGCAGCTCACCTGAAGAGCAGACCACAGGATGTCATCCACATCTATCCCCCGTGGTGAGTGAGAAGAAGGGCCCACACTTGCTGTAGCACTGCAGAACGAGGAGGAGTCGGTAGAGTGCTGGCTGCACTGTTGTAGGAAAAACCTTTGGGGGTAACGGGAGAGCAGGGCATTCTTGTGGTCATCTGTCTCTGGCAGCTTGAGAGACTTTGACAGATACCTTAAAGACAGCTCAGATAACAACTAAATGTGTATCATAATGCCTCTAGTGTTGCTCAGGGCTTCAGTTGTGTTTTCACTTCATATTTTCATGTTTAGAGCACTAGAAAGGCCTGAGCAATGTCTTATCAATGATAAGGCCAATAAAGTGCATACTTTCTGGTAGCAAAGTAGTTCAGGAATGCTCATCTGTTGTTGTGAGCCTGGGTATAATATTTCAGTGGAAAAGTCTGTATTAACTGTATAGCATTCAGTCTTCAGTTCCCTGAGTCCCTCTTCAGCACAACCCTTTCTGGAATGCTTCAAATGTTTGGTCTACATTTGTGATTATTTTCTGAATTGGATTATTTACCTGAATTTTAAGGAGTAGCAAAACGTGATGAGATTTCTAGTAAAAGAGGTGGTTGGTGGTGGCTGTAGCTTGGAAGGACTACTCTTCATAAAAATTCAGGGGAACTTTGAAGTGGGAATATTACACCTCTCTTCACTACCCTCCACCAAAATTATAAAAGAGGAAATATTTTTCTAATGTATTTCAGCATTCATTACCTGAGTTTTAGCCTCCAGCTGTCTCTAGTGTTTGACCATATCCTTTTGCAAAATACTTTTTCCTGTTTTGCAGAGGTCTGTATCTGGTTTTTATCTTCATTGATAGCTGCAAATCTTTTCTGAGTTCCCCAATTTGTAATCTTTTGCTTCTAAAATGTTTTTAACTCTTTTTGGAGGCAATTGAAAAACTAAGGGACGATATTTTATTTGGGGTTTATTATGGCTACAGATACAACTATTGATAGTTTAGATGTAAACAGATCAGTAGCAAAGGGAAATACAGTTCAATATGAATTAAGTCCTAGTCTGGTATGATTCTAATTCACTGCATTTTTTTTGTCCTCACTTATCTTTTCCTTCACAAGCTTTTTTTCATGCTTTACATTTGGTTTTGTTTGCCTGTTTTCTTCTTGTTTATCTCTCCTACAAACTTAGTTCCATTTCTCTCTTCAGGTTTCCTCTGTCGTTTTTAAACCACGAGGCTTTGCATTTATGTAGCTGTATCCTTCTGTGTAGACCTTAACCTACATGAAGATTTTTGTACCAGAAAAGCTGTTTAATGATTAGAGTGTGATTCAACCTTTCTCTTTTTTTCATTCTTTTTTCTTTTCCTGAGCTGTTACTGGTGAACGTTTAGCATGTGTAAGTCTTGGACTGCTCCAGCTTGTTTCATGTCTGCTCTGTGAAGATGTAAATCTGCACTGGTACGATCCTTTCCAGACTACAGACATCTGCAACTGTACTAGTGTAGTCTTCTCATTTGTTTAAATTTTAAGATGTTCTGGACACAAAGCTCATTCATGTATATATGTAAACTGTGATTTCTTTAGAAAGCTTCATAGCTAGCTGTCTGTCTGCCCAGAAATTCCGCCTTTTATTTGCTTTTTAATTTTTATTTTTTTTTTAGGAGGATGTGCTTTTCATGTAGGCAAAAGGTTATTTCATGAAACCATAATGTTTGGACAGAGGATACATCTGCATTCTCAGAGTTGCTTTCCTTACCTATGTGTCTGTCACGGCACTTTATAAATCCATCAGTTAATTGTGGTAAAACTGCATTATACCTCATCTCTAGTGCTATTTTCTATCTTTTTGAAATTATCTTAATGTCAGTTGTCTCTTTGTTTACTCAACCAACTTCAAAAGAAGTTGGGCTGGATACTGTTAAACTACTGGAGGCAGGGAGCGGAGAGAATGAGGGATGTTTTTGTTTTAGATTATAATTTGGCACTTTTAGTTTACATTAATTGGAAATTGGACTTGTACACTTAGTGGAAGTTTCCTCTATCACAGTTCCAAGCTTCTATTCTCTTAAACTCTTACTTGAGAGCTCTGGATGCTGAAATGTAGTTCTTGTAGTTCTTGTTGCTCTGCATTGAATTTGTACTTCTGTTGTTAAAAACAAATGCTGTTTCTGTTAAAACGCTTGTCTGTCAATTCAAATGTGTGACTAGTGAAAAAACAAATCAACTAAATCTAACCCTGACATGGTGAAATAATCATATGTATGTATCTTATTAACATCTTATGTATCTTATTAATATCAGTCAGAAGCAAAAGGGACCAAAAAAAAAGTAGATGCAAGGGGAGGCAATCATTGAGTTATCTGTGTGGTTTTGGGACACATAACACACTGTGCATCGTTGTCCTGTATTTTGAGACAGTTGTATGATAAGACAGAATGGGATGAGATGGGGTGTTTTGTAAGTGGTCTGCTTCTGGTGCTGTAGTGTCCTGAGAGCAAAAATTCCCGTTACCTTTAAAATAAAACCCCAGAATTACATTCCGACTTTGCTTTTTGCTCTCTGACCAAGCAACCAAGTAAGATGTAGACACACAGGCTGCTGGCTCCTGGAGGTGATTATTCATGTCAAAAATTGAGCTCATCATTTTGGAGCCTTTGTAAAATTAGGCTTTGCTTTTGTAACTGTACTTGTATGTGCTGTGAACTCAGTGTACAACTTGGTATGTGAAACATGTCTAGCAGTAGACTTGCATTAAGTACTTTAGGAAGCAGTGTTTAGAGAAGTGCTGATATACTTGTTGGTATTTGTTTGCACACGGAATCCCATGAAACTTCAGCACTGCAGTATAAGCAATTTAATTTTAAAAATGAAATATTGACGGGAGGCTGGTTATAAGAATCTTACCATTGGATACTGGCCATTGCTCATGAGAATGGTCTCACTGGATTTCAGAGGAGCTTTGTGTCGGGGCAGAATTAGCAGGACTGAACCCAGATTTCTTTATAACTAGATATTAATTTCTTCAGATCTAGTGTCTTAAAGTACATATTTACAATCTTGAAAGCAATGGATTTGATGTGAGAATTGTCACTTGCTATAGGGAAAGCAACCCCCATAAATTGATTAAAGCTTTCAAACCAGCGAGTGTGGTGGAGGACAGAGCTCAACTGCCTGTCCACTGAGACATCTGACAGGAGCCTGCTCTGATCTTGTGGCTATGTGGAAGTATTTTTGCAGTGTTGTATCTAAATAAGGCCTATTAGCTTGGACACATCACATGAAAACAATTGTGTGTTTTGGGCTGGAGCTGGTTTGTGTCTGGCCAGCCAGGAACAAAACAGGCAGAAGAACTCAGCCCTGCCTGCCCCTGCCTGTGTAGGCTTGCCTTTGGTTGTCTTTGCAGTACCTGAGCAATTTCTTGGGTTAAGATTTTAAATGAACACCTCATAATTTTTTACGAACTGAATCTGAATCATTAAGTGTTTTTAACACCTGGAAAAGAAAGAGTTTATTACTGAGTTTAATTAAATTGATTACTAAGTCTTTATTCACTTTGCAGAAATACGTATCCAGCAAAAAGTAAAGACTGCCTGCAAAGACATGAGAGAGTGGAAACAAAGGCTTTCACTCTTCCACTGGTGGTGATTTTATGGCTTCAGCTTACCTGGGTTTTTTTTCCTGTTTGTTTCATTGTAAAAATTATAGAAATAACTTACCATACCTAACAGAAAGTAATAATAAGAGTTGGTATTTTTAGAGATTTCAGGATTCATTTGACTGTTGACACTGCAAGGCTTGGGGATAGACAGTTTCCCTTAGATACTTCTGTCTTCTGCTGGTAGTTGTGCCTACTAGTTAATATTCGAGATAAACTGACCTGAAAAAATGGTGCTCATTAGAATTCTTTTCCTTGCCAGTAAGTTTAACAACTTTGAAATGTTTTTCATGTATTTCTGAAGTTAAACTACTAGAAGTACGTGATATTAATAGAGTTCTTGGCAATAGCAGTATAAACCACAGATCACGTTTGATTTGGACAGGCTGAGGTCGATCCATACCTATTGAATGCGAATGGCTGGTATGAAGCCTCGAGTTCAGGAGGGTCATGTGGTGCTAATTACTGGAGGCAGGGGCAGTATGAAGGGGACATGACCACTCTGTTCTGTTCTGTTCTTGCACTGCCTGAAAACACTGCAGAAAACAAGATCCTTGGCTGGATAGCCGCTATTCCCCATGCAACTTCTCCGAGACAGTTTATTTTAGGCACTTAGTGTGGCAAGTACATAAAACACTTAAATCTGTGACATCAACAAGCAACTTCAAAGTTGTTCTTTAGTTTCTCTTAACCTGTGAAACCACGGGGAGTCATAATTACTCAGCTTTGAGTGTTCCAGTGCCTGGAGAAAGTGTTTAATGTGGACTTCTCATTTCTGTTTGCATAATGCTAAATTCAGTCTCTCCTCAGTGAAGGAGGTTTAAAAGGCTTTGAATTATTTGCTGCCAAGAAGAACAGCTCATACAAAACATTGCTGCAGATCAGCTGATGTACAGGGATGAAACCTTGTATCTCAAGTGCTTTAATGTAGGCCAGTGGTGGAAATTGTTGTAAAAAAGTGCAGGCAAGCTCTGAAGAAATTTATGTACAAGAACCAGAAGAATCTGGTTTTGTGGATTCAGGTAGTACTCTACTTTAGAATTATCCTGGGTATGCTGTAGGCTGTTTTGTTGACTCAACGACAGCATTTATGATAAATGGGTATGTTACTGTGATTTTTGCGTTGTCTTTCCTAAGACAGTTGTCTTACATCATCTGGGTGAGAACAGGAGCAACACAGGGAGCTAACATGAAATAGATGTTTTGAGCTAACATGGCTCATATTAAAGAGTGTTTGGCTTCCATTTGATGAAGATAAAGACTTTTAATCACTCTTGCTCTCAACAGTCAAGGGAAGAATTTAAGAACATTTACGGAGTACCTTCCTGTCACAAGAAAGATCATGTGAAAGCAGGATCTAGGCTTCGCATGTTAATGAAATGCAGAAACGATCTCCTGCTGCTCTGTAAAGAAAGCATCTATATCCTTTAAAATTTTTTCATTCCGTAAGGGTCAAATACGAATTAAAGGAAGACGTGTAGAACATCTTTTACATATATTCAGTTTCTCTGGTTACTCCACAGAGAGGCAGCTTCTTTGAATGCTTTATAGATCAGTTTTGTCCAACTGATCAATGTTCACCTTCTTCCTCTGATGAAATCTGGGCACTTATAAATATATATACACATATAAATATTCAAACATATGGAAAAGGGGCGGGGGGGGGGGGGGATCACCAGTCAGATCCCTCTCATTGGGAAGATGTTGGCTCTGCCTTAACATCTTCAAAGAAAGAATGTAACAATAGCAGAGTGGGAGAACCCTGATAAGAGGGACGAGGCTCACTCAGAAGATAAAATTCTACAAAACTTCAGAGCTGTAAAGCCAGTGTGGGCACTATTTGTAAAGTACATATGGGGGTGGCCTTGGAGCCAAAGATCAGATCATATCATCTGCTTGGAATTGCTTCTCAGAGATCATGCAGTTGTGAAAATTGAAGTTCCTTTCAGAAGCAGCTGAAGCAGCAGCAGGTTTCTTGCAAGAATTTATTTTTTGTTTTGCTAGAATATACCTTTCCTAGTGCAATCACTTCAAAAGAGGTGATTTGTCTTTTGAGAACAGAAATACACATACTTTCAATGAACTAAAAGTAGTCCCTAGCAAGTTTTTAATATAATTTCTTCAGTGCTTCTTTTGCTTTGTCTTTTCTTGACAGAGTAGTCCTTAGGAGTCTTCTCCTTTTTTTCTTTTAAATAATAAATTATTTTTCTTTTGTCCATCCCCTCATGGAAAGTGAAAAAATTGTATCTTTAGAGCTGCTCAGGTATATGCTATTTTATATCCCAAGAAGTGAAGAGATTAAGAAATTAATATTATTTGAGTTTTGCTCACTTTGCCTGTAGAAAATCAAAATAATACGACTTCTTAGTAATCTAATCAAAGAATAGTGATGTTCCTTCATAGGTGGATGACATAACTGGAAAAATGCAGAATTGCACAGCTTTGATTCCAAGAGGAGAATCAGTCATTTATGTCATTTCTGTGATTTGCCACAACCACCTGAAGCAACAGATACCCAGTGTTTTGGATGTGGGCTATGTCTAATAAACACAGTAACACAATCACACTTTTACAGTGAGACAGACATGCTTATTTTTATAACTGTGGCATGGATAGACGCATTATACAAATGCTGTATAGAAAATATGCGTACCCTGAAAAACAAAAATGAAAAACCTGCTCTCTATAAAAGGGGGTTTCCATGGAGAAAAGAATGGCAACACAGGAAGATGGGAGCCTCAAGATAGTAGATACAGAGTTCTGTAGAAGATTAAAACTGGGTTTTTAAACACGACTGCCTGTCTCTGGACTAATAGCTGATGGTATCTTGAGACGCTGAAAAAGGGGAATTTCCACTGTATTGTACCAATGAGGTGCGGGGGTTTGTTGGTACATTTGTTTGCTTTCGGCCAAATCAGAGGGGTCAGAACTGAGCGGTGTGTTTGCAAAGCAGCAGCTTGGTTTTTAGATCAAGGTTGAAATGCGTTGTTGCCGGCACAGAAGCCTCCATCGGGGTGGAACACGTCTCCCTGACCAGATGTGTGTCTGAACTGGGCACCTCCAGTCAGTTGTTGTGCTCCTGCCTCACACCCCAGCAGCTCGCCCAAAAGGAGCACTGCGTGCTGTTCTCAGGAGGGCATTCTGTGCTCTGGAGGGAGTCTCCACCAGGATGACTTTTTCCAATATGGGCTTGTAAGAATAAAGGAGTTGGAGAAAAGAGGCAGGGGATGTGAACAGCCTGGTTTATGCTTGTGGTGTGTTTTGCTACATTTTTCCTAAATAATAGATACCATCCAACTTAGATCCTACTGGAGTAACTGTGGTGTCCAGTTAATGGGAAAAATCTGAATCACCTCGTTGTGGTGCTTCCACATTGAGGAATTAGCATACATTTGAGTCCACAGCTTTTAGCAACAGAATAGGAAAATTGTTTTTAAACATCCATTCCTTACAGTCAGTGATGTTGTTTATGTCTGAAAAATTACTGGAAAAAATATTCAGTTAGCATGAAAATGTCTTCTGCTAATATTCACAAAATATTCTTATCCTGAAAAACCTAATAATGTTTTGTTTTGTTTTGTTTTTTAATGAAAGGTCTGTACTTGAAACTTTCCAGCTTTTATAAGTGAGGAAATTCCAAGCATTTTGTAGTGACAGATACTGTTAGTGGGTAGTTGTCCACTGACGTCAAAAACAGAGGATGGTGAACAGCTTTGTTCAAGTCAACGAAAAATGTACGGTCTTGGATAAACTCTGTGTTAGCAACGGAGCTATCAATGATATACGAGCAGCTTCACATGAGTTCCCATGTGTATTCAATCCAACGCTAAATTCCAGATCTTGTTTAATGAGCAACTGATGGAGCCAAGACCTGGCACTGCAGTCTGCTTTATCCAGTCATGAAGGAAAAACAAGCTAAATAAGTTCAGATGAACAAGTTCAGAATTACTGCAGGGTTATTAAAAAGTTGTGATTTGTATTCCTCTGCTAATGTTTATGACTAACAGATTTGGGACATGTAAAACAATACTTAATTTGTAAAAAGACTATGTGCCAAAATTCCTTCGATAGTTTAACCACTAAAGAGCAAGTTTTGACTTTGTGAATGGGTTTCTTTAAATGTTTAAGATTATCAGTAATCAGCTAATCTTTTTTTTTTAATTTACATTTTGAAAAATTATGGTTTCTGCTTGTTAGATTGTTGTTCAGCACTTTCACTTCGTGAAATAGAATGTATTTCCATAGCTCACTGGGGAGAGGCAATTTTCAAGACAAGGGCCACTCTCTTTATTTATCAGGTGTGATTTGCTACTGTAACAGTAGGTGTGTATTTAGAGTAAGATATTTCCATGCAGTTCTGTATGCAGTTAGGTTGGGGTTTGAGTATGCTGGGTGTTTTCTACCACAGTGGGTTTTCATGCTAAGGGTGCTTGTGTCCTTGGGCAATTGTGTGTGGGCAAAGAGATGGATAAAGTGTGAGTTTGCCAAGTTATCCTGTGTGGTCATTCCCTACAGTATCAAGGTATGCTTTGTCAGATTCCTCCTCCTGAATGTCATATTTAAGTGTAGGTAAGCAACAGTTAATTACTGTACTCCTAGCAGAAATAGTAATTAAAGTCCCAAGTATTTCAAAAGGGGAATGTTGCTTTCAAATATTTGAAAGATTTGGAATGTTGCTACCCAAAATGCAGTATTTAAAACATCTCAGCTATCCTGGGGGGTGGGAGCACAAGAGGGCAAGGGGGAGAACAAATTTTACTGTTACTTCTATCAGGCAGATTACTTCTCTTTCAGTAAAAGCTCATGAAAAAAATACCCGTGGTTTTATGTATTTTTGGCAGAAGAATGTACTTTGGTATATGAAACAGTTCAGCTGTGAAACATTCAGTGTAGCCTTTTGTGTGTTTGATGAAGCTTCTCTTCCTACCAGTCTTCTGAGTCAACATTCACTGTGCAGATTGCAATGTATTACTCCTCCCTGGCTGGTAGGCTTCTTTGACAGCACCCTGAGATGTCTTGAAAAAGTACTCCTCCAGTTACTGCCCCAGTACAGCCTTCTGGAACACCAAGTTTCTCCAGTCAGAAGTATTGGAACAATATTTAGAGCATTAGAAGTCCTGTAAAACCACTAATTTTACCTTTGAGGGATTTGTGTTTGGAAAGCCAAATCACTGGTGTGGCTGCAAAAAAAAAAAAAAAATCATACTTGGCGGTATGTGGGGGGGGGGGTTGTTGGGCATATGGAGGTTTTTTGTTTGTTTTGGTTGGTTTTTTCTCTTTCTTTAACCTCTTTGGACTTCTGAAATGTTACCTGTTTTCTGTCTGCTTGATAAAAGAGTTAAAGAAAGAGTTAAAAATAAAGAAGCCTAGTGAACATTTTTTGTTTTGATGGTTATCTTCCCCTTCTCTAAGTCTTGGATTTTTATTTTCTTTCCCAATAAGCAGCGCATGTTTGCTGTTGCACAGATTACAGTGATGGGCTTTTGCATGGTCTTCCTGGGAGTCGTTGTCCATAGTCAGTCCAAGGTCCTTGGCTGGCATAGAAAGCAGGACTGCAGGTCCACCTTGACACTGCTGCTGTTCACAGCACATCTGTTAGTGCAAACCCAAGTCCGTCAGCATCTCCAGCCAATTCCTTGTAACTTGAGTTGAGGCTGTGAAGGAATACCCGGAGGTACTCTGAGGTATTGTTGGGACAGACATTGAGGATCATAACTACTCCAAAAAAAAACCTGGCAGAATATCTACAGTGCTGCATGCACACACTGAAAGCACTGAACTTGAGAACACTTAGGATTCAGTATAAAACCATAAATCACATTGATTGTATTTGTGCTTTCATTTGTCTTCCCAGCATGGCACAGCATGTCTGTCTTTTGTGTTTCCCAAAAACAAATTTCTCCTCCAAGCTGAGGTTCATTTTTGAGAAACGTGGGCAATGCAGCAGCCATGTGAGATTTGTACATTGCATTTGTGCCTTAGCAAGTACTGCTTGTCTTCTGGTTCGCTGAGCTTGTCATAAATATTAATTTAATAGGGCGGGTACTGTTTTATGCATTGTAAATGTACAGATTGAGGAAGAGATAAATTTTATTGATATGGGCTGTCACTGGAACTTACAGGGTTTGTAGGCTTAAAGGAGCTCAGATTTACAGTATATATGTATAATAATCATTCTTCAAATTATTTGGAGACGTTTTATACAATATAGGATTGTTCTTTATTATATTCCCAAATATTTCCTACCTTCCATCTCTCACACAAAACCAGATAAGTTGCCCAGTATTTTCTTTGTCTTTTTGCAGCCTCCTGTGGTTTATAGTTTGAGAAGTTCTGCGTGAGGTGATTGTCTAATTTTCCTGGGAGTTATTTGACTCTAGGAGTTTGCTTTTGTATCTTGCTGTACAGCAGGGACCTGTTTTCTCGCTATACTCAAAAGCAAATCCATTTTAAAAACAAACTTCAACATACCACGTGATCAGCTTCTAGAACAGTCCGCGTAAGTCTTGAGAATTGCCTTTGCTTGTAGGTCACTTCAGGTACTGCAATTTCTTGATTTTTGAGGACTGATGCTTACTTAGGAAGGAATGGAATCCTGTGAGGTTTACTGGTTACCCTGAAGCTGCCCTGAACACAGCTACAGGAGAAAACAAAGGGGAGAAGTTATTTCCACAACCTAAATATAAATTAAACCTTTTGGGGGGGCAGGGAGCAACTTTTATGTCTATTTATTTTTTAGATTAGACTACATATAAAAGTATTATTTTCCTGTATGTTCCAGTTAATTGGTTGGGATTCTTTACCTTTGATTTACGAATCTTGTTCTTTGGCAAACCCTACATATTGACGACTGCCTTCCTAGAAGAGGTCTGTGACTTGGAAATACATGTAATCTTGCATGCAAAGCCCTTCTCTGCTTATTTAGATTAAACTCTTAAACACCCATTTTCTAAATTAATATAGGTATTTCTTGGTTGCCGTGTTGATTTTTTTGAAGCTTTTCTTGGGAAGTACTTTCCTATCCCACATTGACAGCTCCATTGATGTATTTTGGCTATGTCTAAATAAAGCAATTTTCCATCCAGAATGTGCACTAAATGTATTGGTTAATATATTGGATTTGTTATTAGTTGTATGTTAACTGCTATCATAATGCTACTGCTTTATTAACTATGCATGAACTGTGGATAATTTGGAGGAGAGCACTCCCTGCAAGCTAGCAAGACAAAATCCAGCCTTTTAACATATAACCTCATCAGCTGTTAAAACTTACATAAAATGCATATATCGACATGCCTCCGTTATAACTCCGTAGAAGCCAAGGTAGCACATGTGCTTTGTTGCCCCTTTCACTGGAGCTAGGCACGACGGCAACCAGTGCATGCGGGCTGGAGTCTGCAATGAGATGCCCTCAGGTCCAGGCATGGAGACAGCGACATTTGCCTACCCTTAACTTCTGGTTTGACTTTCCTCAGCTTCCTCAGCAGTTTTGGGAGTGACAGGAGCAGTCGAGGCATTCAACAGCATATTGTACATGTGGTGCAGAATGCGCTCCCTGTGCCTCGTTTCCCGTCCGTGTGCGCGCTCGGCTGTGCCGCGCCGGTTCTTGGGACCGTGCTGCGCTCTGCATCCATTCAATCACAGGCTTTGAAAGCAAATCATTCGGAGTGATCGGGCTGGTTACGAAGGGCGGTGCTGGGAAAGCACCTTCCTGAACAGCATCTCCGCGGCAGTTCCCGGGGCGGTGGGCGGCTGCCCTACCCCGGCCGCAGCTCCGTGCCCTTCCCGGCGGCTGCGGAAGGTGGCAATGTTGTCAGCCCGAGCCCAGGAAAAGCGGATCGCGCCGGGACAGCCGCAGCGCCTGTTTGTCCGCAGCCTTCTCTGGCGTCAAAGCTCCACGTGCGTGAAACGGGAGCCTGCAGCGGGGGGATTTGTTCGGGTTTGTGCGCCATCACTTCTGCACAACTTGCAACAGCTCGGTGCGCTCTCGGTGCTGGATGTGGGGATGCGCATGAGGCGGGCACCGCGCTGCTCGCACGGCTTTGTTCCCCGCGCTGGCTGCCTCTGAACTTCCCACCGACAGCCATCCTCCACCCGGGAGAGCGAAACTGAGCTCTCTAAGTGAAGTTTCATTTCTGCAAAACACTTGTAAATGTTTCTGAAACCCAGTGTCGTTTTCTGCCCACTCCCCCGGGATGTTTACAAACTTTGCTTTGAATTGAGTTTGCCAGGGGAGAAACCGAGAACTTCCCTGCATGCCACAGTCATGTTAAGAGCTACCTCCTAGCTATGACAGGCTTTTAACCTGTTGAAAGCCTAACAGACCTGTTCCAGGGTTTGGTGGGGATGTTTTTCTTTTCATATTTCAACTAACTCAGTGAATCTTTTTAACTTCTTCAAATGACTCTCTCAAAGACTTTTGTGTCTTGTGATTTTTAACATTTTTTCGGTCTAATGCTAATTTTTAACCCTTGAGGGAAAGTCGAGAAAGTTCTTGGTTTATGTTATCCCATTCCTTTCCTCGTGACTGTCTTGATTCTGTGCTGGTAAATAGATTATTGATTTTAAATTATCATGGAACCTTTCAACATATTTAATTACTGGTTTCACCTCTCATTCTGTGCTCCTTACCAAGCCTCTCTGACAAGATGTAATAGATTTAAACCATTTAGGAGGTCAAATGGGAAAAAAAAATTAAATGTTCTTGATGTACTTTACGGTAAGCAGAGAGCAAATAAGATGACATTACCTTATAATCCCCCCCCCCACACACACCTTCCTACTTAACTTCATTTGCAACGCAGATGACAATTTTTGTTTGACTTCTTGTCTAGTTACTTGTTTTTTGTAAGGTAGGAAGGCAGAGCTAAGGTAACTAATGCTGTACAACCTCTGAGACTGTGAAGCTGTGTGTGTGTGTATTTCCTTCCTGACTCGTATATTGGAGATGCTACTCCCTGCATTAAATAGACACTGAAGGTTTCTAGAATTGCTTTTGTCTCTGTTAAACAATGACTGTTTGCTGGGTACCAAAATCTGTTGCTGTATAGATACTTTGCCCACCATGACTCTTCACTTTATTGTACAAATGGCCCAGCAGTTGTCCAGCAGAACCATGGATAATGACTCCTTAGTTGTAAAAAAAAACGTAAAGGAAGACTTTCAGAAACTAGTTGGGATTTTGAGCAGTTAGTCTGGCAGAAACTGCTATATTGTGTCTCTCCAAATCAAATGACAAACCAGGGAAAGCTTTCTGTTTTGCTGTGCTGTGTGGGAGAATTTTCCTTTTCAAAATTGAAACTGGAAAAAATATCTCTAACTCCAAAGAGGAGAATTTAAGATATGATGGGTTGTTACCACGTAATTTTTGTAATTATTTCTTTTTGTAGTAACTGTCTTATTGCTTTAAGAGTAAAGTGAAGTATTTCGCCTTGAGACTTAAACACCACTAAGTAATGCAGTCTCACACTGTTGTGATCATAATTTGGCTGAGGAAAAGACTTTGTGATCGTAGAATTTTCATGTTAAAGGAAGTAGATGTTACACGCAATATAAAGCATAACACATTCAGAATTTTGTTTTCTCTTTTCAAACCAAAGGAAAAGAAAATACTTCCCTGTGATTTCAGAATATTGTTAACAAGCCCTCATAGCTATTAGGAGCCTAAAATAGTAAACAGCTTAGTAACAACATAATTATATTAATAGACTTAACATCAAAATGACTCTACAAAGTTATGTACAGATGGTTCCATTTTACATGACAAAAGAAGTTCTCTGAAATCCGTTTGCCTAAAACAAAGGTTTTAATGGAACAGCGTAGTTATTCGACCTCATCTCTGCTCATCCTTTTTTTTTTTTTGAATGTAAATATGAATGCCAAGGCAATTAACTGGGTAATTTACCCAGGCAGACAGAATTGAAGCTCTGTAGGTAGGTCCTGCTTTAAGGGCAAGTTGGCGTGCTGTCTCCTGCTCAAGGGTGTATCGACCTTCAAAGTGGCTTAGTGCTAGGGATAGCTCACCCTCAGGAAGTTTAGTTTAGATAAGCATCTGAATTTTTTTGGGTACCGAAATCTGGAATGCAGCAGCAAAATCTGATGAGCACGGGCTCTCATATCTGAGTCAGCAGCGGGGCTGGATCCACTCCTGTTGTTCAGCACTTCCACTGGCAGGCCCAGCCAGCAGCAGAAAACAAGAGATGCGTGAGAAGAAAAGCCAGGGAGAAGAGCAGGGAGCGTACCCCAAAAAGGCATGAGCAGCCTTCAAAACAGAATTTGTGTAGGTTGTGTGCGAAGGTGAGGAGCTGTGAAGAAACTCACAGCTTCTCCCAGCGTGGCCTTCCAAAACCTCCGGGGGAGTTTGGTTCTCAGGAGGCTTTGGCTTAGCCCTCTGTAGGCGGGGCTGTGCATCATTAGCACCTGCAGTCTGAGCTGTTTCCCTTGCCAGGTGTAAAAGTGAACCTGTGAAATTAAGGTGGGTTTTTTCTCCTGCTTCTGGTGTTTTGCAATTAACAGTATTTCAGGTGTCACAGGGCACACTGATACCAATTGAAATTTTAGACTTGGAGAAAAAGTTATCCGCTCGAATGGTGGTCTAAGCAAGAAAGATATGGAAAAGTTACCAGGAAAAGAGAGTTGATGTATTTTTCTTAGTGATCTTCGGGTATTACTCAATTTTCTGATATTTTTTCTTCTATACCCATTGTTTTTTGAACCTTGTTACTCATGAATTAATTCCTTTTCTGCAAGTTAAAGAAAATGGCTTCTGCCTCTAGAAGTCAAGTGACCTGCTGTGGTTCTGCCACAGCAACTATCTGTCACTTTATGTAAGTTTTTTACTGAAAAAGAATCTGAAGGCTGAATTTCCAATCTAGTGTCCATTTCATCTGCGGAGATCTAAGCACTTGCCAGATTTTTCCAGGAGAAAGTTGGCCATGACTGAATGGCAATGCATGCTTGGGACAAGGCTTGTGAATCACAGGTTCTTGAGGCAGCCTCCTGAAAACACACCTGAAGCTTAAATCTGTGTACCATGCATAGAAGGAAGTTCTCGCTGTGACTTCATTCATGCTTCTGGCATCCCAATGTTATTTCTAGTGATAAAAGAATAATAGAATGAATAAGCAGCTAAAACACAAGAGAAGAGAATGAGTTTAATCTTCAGGGAAGGTGAGAACACACCCCAGTTCTCATCACTTCTGTATGCCGTGCCTGTTCTAATTCCATCCAAACTTCAACACTAGGGATTAAATTGTCAGTCATTTTTAAAAGTTCATCTTTCTGAAATTCTAAAGTTTACTTTTCAGAAGTGACCTGGTGTTTGCATGTATTTTACATTTTGATAAGGTGAAATTAAAAAAAAGAATTCTGAAGAAAAAAAAGGAAAAATTTTTAATTCCCTAATACATAGCTGAAAAAAACCTCTGTGTATATCTAGCTTTGCCTATAGTAAAAAATAAAAAATGGAAAATGGATAAAAATGTCAAGCACCATAAAGTGTATAATATGCTTCAGTGGCTACAGGCCACCTTAGCTTGTGCTTAATTTCAGAAGGTACTAAGGACATATTTCACTTTCTGTGCTATTTAGCTTAGGAAATTGACCGGTTCTACTTAGCCACTACTGTTATTTAGGTAATAAAATATTTTTGTTACATTTCTTCTTACTTCTGTTTTTTAGTGATAGAAATCTCTTATACTTTTTTCTCACTTCGTTTCAAAATAAAAAAAAAAGGTATTATTTTTAATAGTCGTGTGTACTGATGGCTGGCTGTTGACATCAGTGAACTTCAGTTAAAATTCGTAGCTGTGTATATAAAAGCACAGATCAGCTGGTTTTTTCAGTAGGCATTGGCTGCAATGGCTGCAGGAAGCTGGCTGATGTTTTTCCAGGGCCTCGCCAAGTTTTATGAAATAAAATTAATGAGTCTCGTCGTCACTTTCTCAACAATACCAATTTGTTTATATGATACACCACTGGAATACTAGTGACCTCTGGAGAAGAGAGCAAAAAAGGTGGTTTTGGGTTTTCTAGCTGGTCAGATGTGGCCAGCTGGTATAACAAAGGCAAGAACACTTGGTGGGTTCTTACCAGGAAAGCAGTATGTTTACTTAGCCTGTGGTTCTTCAGAGAGCAGGTTTCCTTAAAAAAGTTGTAGGTGGCATGAGGTTGGTCAGAGGGCAGACACTTGTTTGACCTTTTAGTAACAAGTCCTTACACTAAAAGGAAACCCAAACATATTTTTATTTCTTAAATTGCCATAAATGGAGTGAGAAGCTGAGGAACAGGGACTGAGGGATGGCCTGCAAGTTTTGGACTCATCTGAATCTTCATGTGTAGAACTGCAGCTGCACAGACAGTATAACCCTAACAGCTGATTAATTGTGATTAATATTAAAAGTAATGCAACTGTCTTGCTTAGTGTTTCCAGTTCTTTTTTTTTTTTTTCATTGTGGTCAGTTAACATGGAGAAATTTGTATTTATTATGTAAATATTTGAGGGAAAGTGATATATGTGAATACTAGCAGCAGTCATACGCCTTAGCTATTCAGGAGGAGTTCTGGCTTCCTTTGTATTCCCTGGAAAATTATGATTAAACTAACATCTACACATTAGGGTTTTGTTGGTTTTGGAGTGGTGAAATTATGTATTTTATACTTCTTGTTAACAATTAGAGATGGGAAATGGAAAGGTGTCTATTGAAGAGCTCCTTCTTTGCATCCTCTAGAAATGAAGGTATTTCCATATTCCCCCCCCCCCCCCTATTTTCTTCC
>VWZW01004674.1:839984-946467 GCA_013397115.1 Edolisoma coerulescens | reverse complement strand
AATCAGGAAACTCAGTTTTATCATGGTAGCAACTTCAGGGATTTTTTTTTACACTGTCTTTGATACAGTGGTTGACTAAAATATGCAGAGATTTTTTTTTTCAGGCAAAACATTTTATAGAATTTTAAAAATATATGTTCCAGAAGTATCAGACTAAACAATATTGAAAGGAGTAAACTCAAGGACTGCAACTCAACTTAGAATCTCTTTTGTGTAGTTTTAGCTAGCAGTTAGTTCAAGAGTAGAATAAATAAAATAATGCCGTTTAATAATGAATTCTCATGAATGAAATTAGAGAGGTGACGGATTGGAATCCCACTCTGTGATGTGTTAGTGGGTAGATACTGTATGAAGAAAGAAGGAAACTGAGAAAAGTCCGTGTTGGATGCAGGCTGCCTGCCTTGGTATCATGTCATGTCTCTCGTGAACGTCTTAGGAGTGAAAAAATAACCCACCCTGCAGCAGCGTGTCCCTGTTTTCCTTGGCACCCGTCTGCCGCCTGCCTCCGAGTGAAGAAATTAGAAGTAAAGAATCGCCAAAGTCAGCGCCTAAGCTGATTTAAGCCTACGGGGGGGCTGAGGTTTATCCAAAGCACAGACTCCTGTTTTGGGGCGAGGGAAGGGGTACGTACACGGGTATGGAGCGGCCCTGGAGCAGCCTGAGCCCCACCCTCGCCCCGTGCCAGGTTTATCCTGGCTCAGTGTTTGTGGGGAGGGCGAGAAAACCCCGGGAGCGGGGCAGGGACCAGCCCTGGGCTTTCCGGGCCCGGCCGGGAGGAGNGGGGGGGGGAGTTAAGAGCGCGCGGAGGAAAAGAACACTTTATAATAAAAGTATTGTGGGGGAGGCACTTTTATTAAAAGCCAGATTGGGAATTGGAACCAGATGTTCTGCATTCGAAAGCTGCACGAATGTTAAACGCGTTTATTAATGACTGTGATGGCTGAGGTATTTGGCTGTCTGCCTCGCTTTAATCTCATCGCTCCGTATTTAAAAACAGTTGAGAAAAACATTTTTTTTGTACCAAACTTTGGGCAGCTTCCTTTTTACAGATATTCATTTTAAAAAAAAAAGACAAGATTTTTATGGGAGAATAACCATGTATTTGAAAGCAAGAAACAATCAGGGAATCGTCAACATTTGTCTTGTTCTGATAGTTTTGACATATATGTTGTGCTGCAAATTATTGTCTTGAAATTCAGTTTCCTTCTTGATTTGTGGTTGTTGGATAATGCGTGTGATGTAAGCTGGAGAGGTCAGAACATGCAATTATTGCTGTTCACAAAGTACTTCCTATTCCCTTAACTCTCCCTCTTTAAAGTCCCTGTCAAAGCCTGTGTTTAAAGCAAAACAAGAGTAGATACTCAGTCTAATGCGAGTAAAGTAGGAATTGCATTTACCACAGGCAGTGCTTGTGAAATAGCTGCTTTATATCCTTAGATGGACCCAAGTGCGTGCTGTATCTCCATTTCAAGAGCAGTGTCTCCACCTTGGCAGGGCTGCACATTTGGGAGTACCGAGCACCAAGAGCTCCTGTGGGGACTTCTGGTTTGTGTCTCAGTGGGGGTGGGAGACCTGACAACACCATAGCCTGTACAGGCACAGGCAGATTTGGGGCATCCCCCAGACAGGCATGGGTCCTCCTGCCATCCTTAGGCTCTGTTGTACGCGGGTCATAAGATTTTCTGTGTGAAGCAAGGACTGTTGGAGGGAGAGACGGAGCTGTGCCATGCGTCCCTTCAATTCACAAGCGTGGCGATGCCCTGAACCTGTGCCTTCTTTATCCCCTTGAAAGGGGAAAGAATAATTTTCTCTGTAAGCACCAGGAACCCTCTCTTTACATGGTGGGGCATGGCTGTTTTGTATGAATTCCTCAGGCAGGGGACGGATCCTGTCCAGGGCTGGTGGAGCTGAGCTGCCTCTGGATTCAGGCTGGGAGAGCCCATACCATTAAAATTACACCAGAGAGACTTGCCCTTGTCCAACGTAATGGGGTTTTTTTCTTAATTGATCCTGTATTTTCCTGTTCATTGACATGACAGGAAGTTGTATTTGGGTGGAGTTACCGATCTTATTCCCAGGCAGTGAGTTTGATGGTGCTGCAGGAAGCTGGTGGGACGGGGAGCCTTTGGTAGTTTTGGGGAAGTTTCCTTGGGCTGTGTGCCCGGGTCAGGTGAGGCCCATGAGCACCCATCCATTTCCTGGTACCGAGTGAAGTGAGCAGCAGCTTCCTGCTACAGGGTGGATGCTCTGCTGAGGAATTTCCAGAAATGCTGAGAAGTGCTGACTCATAGCTTACGGCCTGTCTGGGCTGAGGGGAGGTTTTCAAATCCTTGGCTGAAGCCAGCAAAAAATGTTGCTGTAATGTACTGTTTTATTTTTAGCAAGGGGGGAGGCTGTGTTGCTTAGGATGAAATGCTTGTGAGTGGTTTCAAAATGACAGACACTTTAAATTTTTTTTCTTTTCTATTTTTAGAACTTGGAAAACAGGTTGTTTTGCTAAAATACAGACAGTTCTCTGTTTCCCTAGTAAATGGGTTGTTGTAAAGGAGCCTTAAGGAGTTCATGCTGGAAGACTTTTACCACCACTGCAGTTCAAAATGTCCTTCAGGGTAGGAAATACTGAAGTATTTGAGACTGAAACTCAGTTGGCACTTACTTGCATGTATTTTTCACTTCTGCCGAGGTGGGACTGCAGCTCCAATTGTCGGAGCTGAAGTGTAGCCAGATATTTGCTGCTATTACAAGATCATTGTAAAAGCTTGGTGCTCGTTTCATCCTTGTTTTTAGCAGTCATGTCACCAGTAATTTGCTGTGCATTTTCGGTTTTTTCTTTCTGAACAGAAAGTGCCCTTTAGGGTTTTCTGCTAACTTCTGCCTGGAACAAGATTGAGGGAGGAGTCCTTTCAAGCTGTACCACCTCTCAAAATATGATTTTGGTGATTGGATTGTAAGGACAAAATTCTTTTCTTCTCCTCCTCCATCCCCAACCCCTCCCCCAGTCAGTTCATTTTTTTAACATATTCTTGGGTGTGTGTATTGTTTTTCTGTTGAACAAGCAGTAGTACTTTGGGATGATCTCCAATGTATGCACTGTCCCAGAGAGTATCATAAATGAAATATAAGTTTGTATAAACTCTTTTACTTTTGCTCCTAATTTCTAAAATTTGCTGTGAGCGGTTCTTCATTCACAGCATTGTACCTCTGCCTATAGAGCTGTTTGCAGCCCTTTTTTTACACCTTAATAGAGAACTGTGATTCTACAGATGATCTGCAGACTGCTTCTAACCACGATGCTAATAATTTTTGAACCTGTAGCATAAACCAGCACATTTTGCAAATATGAAAAAAAAGAAACAAAGAAAGAAACCCTGCAATGTCTGGCTTGAGAATACCTGGTGCACAGCTTCCCTGAGAAAGTACATTTCTCTCTTGTTGGTGGACAATGTTTAACTGCTCTCCTTAGTTTTTGCCCTGGGACTGAGTGATATTACCTGTCCAGCAGGGTCCTCATCTGATAACAACAAAAAGGAAAAGGATAATTCTATGCAGGAAGTACAGGAACGTAGGACAATTCCTGTTTCCATGACGTGCTCATTTATTAGCTCATCACCGTGCGGAAGTCCCTGTCTTAGTCATTTTAATGTAAATACAATGTGTGCATGTGAGCTGCTGGTGATTTTTGTGGACAGAAAGACTTGTAGGCTGGACATCTATCACAAAATTTCACAATCAAATCCGCTTTTACTAATGACTCTAACCTTGCCAGCTACCCACCTCCGAGAGAAAGCTGTTTTCCTACCCAAACCTGCCAGTTCCTTCCAAGATTTTATAGCAGCTGCATAATCTCTTCTAAGAGAGTTGTGTCCTGGCACCCGCCACTATACTGGGAAAATAATATAGGTCATACATTATTTCTAGCCACCTGTTAGTAACTTCAGGACAAGAGCCATGAACTAACAGCCTTGCTTGTGCCCCCTTTTAGATTGATGTGTCATCCGACCTGGGTGGACATGCCTCAACTGGATTGCCTGACTCCAGATAACCCGTTCTACAATCCTCAGCTGCTTGACCCTATTCTGGTTTGGATGAGGCACAGAATGTACCTTTTTGTGAAGATTCTGTCCCCAAACTTATAAAAAAAATTAATTATGCATGAATGTTGTCCAGCTTTCCAGGGAACATCTTGGTACGACATGTATCAGTGTAGTGAGAACATCTCATTTTACAGTCAACTTTTTGTAACTGAATCTGCCCTAGTCCTTTCTAGTAGTATTATGCTACACAGTCTGGTTCCTGTCTCTAATACAGACATGCCCTGCAAAGAGCTTTCTGCTTGTGGCAGTGTAAGCTTGTGCTTTCTCACGTATCTTGGTCTCCTAATGCTCCCTGTTCTTGCATAGCTCTCTGATCTCTCCACTATTTCCTGCTAGTTGCACTACAGTCTTGGTAGCTGCATGAAATCTGAACAATTCATGTCTATGTTTCAGTTGCCATACTATTTTTTGTTACTGTGTCATTGTCTTAGATAATTTTTACTTTTGATCTTGAGGAGTTTCTTCTTACACCCTTCTTGTAACTTCACTTAGGGTCAGCATGACAACATGTTTCTTTTTCTAGATTATAGTGAGAGCACAAAAAGAGCAAAAAAGATTAATGGTAAACCTTGAGTAGTCAGCTGCTTTATCATTATCATCACTTGCATGGTAGCATTACCATTAACTGTTTTTTGCTCTGTTTGTCCATTAATCTCTGTTGGTGTTCAGAACAGTTCAAGAAAAGCACTGTGTAGTACTTTACTGTTTGCTGGGTAGGGTGGGTCATACATTGATTTCTATGTAAAGATGAGATTCCAGTGGTAAAGAATAAAACTTTTTTAAAATTAGTAGTCAGAATTTGAGTATTCTAAGTAGTGCAATTAGGTCAATCCAATTATTTTAGTAAAGGTTAGAGGAACCCTTTGTGAGAAATTTTAATGAATACACACAGCAGACTGAATACACACAGTATGTGTGCGTATGTGAATGATAAATTCCAAGAATGTAGACTGATACTTATAAGCAGTTTGAAGCAGTGAATAGAAATAAGTCACATTTTGTTTGAACCAGTAAATAATCCAGGGAGACTGAGGATAGAAAGAAGGAACAGATGGTTAAAGAAAAATAGCGTACGATTATTTTGTGAAGGTCTCCAGGTCTCTCGGCCTCATCTCAGCTCCTGCTAAGCCTCTCCAGTCATCTTTTCCAGTTCTCCTGGTTTTTACATCTTGTCTTTGAGTTTTAATATTTTTCCAGTATTTTCTTTTGATCACCCTAATGATTCCATGGTGCAATCTAAATTAGAAGCTGTGTCACAAACTATTATTTAAGACTTAAACTAAATCAAGGTTTGCCTCTTGCAAAGCAGTGATGATTCAGATGTGGTGTCTGCTATATGTGATACATCCCTAGTAATCAATATGTCAAAAAATGAGTACATATGCAGCTGTCAAGAAGACCTTTGCCAACACTGCAGGCTGTAGGCTGAGGGCTTCATTATGAACTCATTTACATATATTCCCATCAAGAGCATTGTGGGATGTGGAGCCTCAGCACACCCCAAAATCTGATCATCCCTGTGCCTGCCACTGCTGTGTACTGTGAACAGCATCGTTTGGTGATTTCCTTCTGTGCCATTGATTCCTCAGTCTGTTTCAAAATGTCTGTGCTGCTGTACAGCTGGGAAAGTTTGTCCGTCTTTCTGCTTTCATGGCCTCCCACAGTAATATGTCTGTCTGAAATGAAGCTATCACAGGATGCAGGTAGGATTGTGTGTATAGAAGACAAACTTTCCAAGGAACGGGGACATAGTTTTTACACACACTTGTCTGTACTAGCAAATAATGTGATGTGGTAGGAGCAGCTCTGTGGAGCAGAAGCTGGTGTGGGAGATTTGGCCCTGCTGTAGGTATTGTGGGGCTTTGCTCCAGACAGGCTGTAAGCTGATCACGTGGCCTGAATGCCTTTTAGCAGTTGGAGCACATCTTCAGGTTTAGTTTCATAGGAAAAGAATCCATTGTGTGAGCTCAGAAGGCTGCTCCACAATCCAAACCAAAGCTCAGGGAAGATGGAGAGATTTGCCACAGAAGCACACCACTGATCTGAACCGCAGGACTGGTGTGGACACACCCATGAATGACCAGACATCAGACCAATCCATCTTTCTCAGTTTGGCTTGCTCTGAGAATTCCTATTGTCATACACATACGCAGATGCACAGTTGTAAACAGAAAAACCCAGACAATAAGCTGCTTTTTAAACGCTAAGGAGAAAAAAGAAAAAAAGGGTGGATGTTCAGCTTTTAAATACCTGGGTGTTGCTCAGTCTGGTAGTGGTGACTGTGTAGCTATTGTTGCATCTGTCAAAGTTCTAGACCTTGTCAAACTGCGTCCTTTCTCTTGCAGAGTCTTTAAAACTGTGCTAAAATACTGACATTGTTCCCTTGTAGCTGGTATGTATTAATTTGAAAAGAGGTATGTTTTCATTCCCTTGGCTACCCTGGAAAGCTCTGACAGCTTTTGCCATACCATATACTTGATGGTACAGCAAACAGATACTTGGAATGATAAGTAGGGAAACCAGTCTTAAGCACTGTAACTTTATACAGAGGAATAAGTTCAGAGTTTACCGTGACATGGACACCTACAAAAAACTTGTACACGTGAGCTATGGAGTGTAAGATGGTGGTCCTTTACCCCGTTGCCCTAAATCGATAATTCATGGTTCTTTCAGGCCTTACTTTGGTGAAGTGAGAATAGAGTTATCCCCTGGATAGAAGGAAGAACACCACAGCAATTGCAGACTCTTGATCTCCCAGCATGTAGCTCAAGGTTTGTTTCCAGGAGAAATAAGCAGGTTCGTGTGGACTTTTACCTTGTTCCCTTACACGGCCAGGGTAGAGCCAGGAAATATAAGCAGAGCAGAGCAACAGGTCAGTCAGACCCAGTCAGGTGCCTTCAGTCACACTGTTTACAGCTTGCTCTTTTGAACAGAAGCTGCAAATGGCCAACCTGCAAGTAGCAGGTTTTTTACAGGTGTTGGTTTGTATGCAAGTGAAAAACTGAGCTGTCAATATGTATTTCAATATATAATTGCCTGGAAGCATGGTTGCAGTAAGATTAGGTATTAAAAACTGAGCTGAGAAATCAATTGGTGTAGCATACTGAGCAGAGGGTTGCTTTACAAATGTTTCCCTTTCTTGTTTTCGTCTTTCCATAGAGAATATGCATTGCGTTGAGGACAGAGAAGCAGAAAGTCTTGGCAACTTCTAGTGTGCCAGAGACTTTGTTCTGCTCAGTGAGGAGGGGTGCAGTTCCCAAGAAAGATGTCAAATGCAATAATTAATGTTCTTCCTTCATATTATGGATACCATCTGTATTTAGAAACATCTGAGCTTGTGCTTGAATAGAAGTCACGTAGCATTTTTACTGGTATAGTGTAGAACTTGAGTGTTTTTATTCATGATACTTGAGGGTTCGCTCCCAGACATAGTTTACAAATGCATGACATTCCTTCTACGTTTCGAAGTGAAAAGTGAGCCAGGGTGAGCAGGAAGGACATTCCGTAGCTCGGTGAATCCTAGCAGTTTTTCATTGTGTCATATTTGTTTTTATAGAAGGAACTTCAAACTAGGGCAATCGGAGTAGCAAATGAGTTTTTGCCTCATATAAAAACAAACATGATCAGAATCATCTTGTCTGTAAGTTATTCATAGAGTCCATTATTGTCAGGATATACGACTTTCCTCTTTTGACAGCCTTTCCTCAGACTTGTCAAAATATAGTATCTTCAAAACAAACAATGTTTTGAGTTTTTACTTCCTTCTTTGCTTCCCCTGTTTCCCTAACAGTGAAGCACTAGTAACCTCATTTGAAATAATCTCTGTGTTTTTATCCATGGCTCTTATGGCTGGGATGTGGCTCCAATAATTCTGCGATATAGCAAGTTACTTCCTATCTTTGTCATGTAATATATCTTCTCGGAGTATTATTCCCCTTTGTTTCAGAATATAAACATCAGCAAATATTATCTTGATTAATCCTCTCCCTTCCTTCCATCTCCTTTTTCCCCTCTCCCTGTTTTGAGAAATAGTAAGAAAATGCAAGTTTATTCTTTGCCAGCCAAAACCGACTAGTTTCTGTGGGGAACAATGTCCCTTTGGTCTTAAACGTGCTTATTTTGTTTTGTTTTGTTTAACCTGCATAGAATAGTTGCTACTTGAATCAATATGCCTTTTTCTGTAACTTCTCTGAACTGGTGAGAAGGAGTTAGTGGCCTGGAACAAAGTGGTGATAACCTCACATTTCTCAACAATATAATGTTGCAAACGGACAATTCCGTGTTCTAGCAAATATTTTTAAAAATAGTTAAGATATTTTGAATCTGATTTTGGGGTCAAGAAAGAAGATGCCAGCTAGCCTGGATACCTAACTGTGACAGCATGGAGCCAGAATGTTTTCTTTAGGCAAACCTGTATTTATGACAGTGCATGAAACCTCAACTCTGCCAAAGCTCTCCTGGTTTCACAGTTTGTCCAGGGACAGAGGACGATCATATGCTGTGACCTCATATTCTGCCACTGTGTCATAGTAGTCCATGTCACAGAGCTGGCTGTATGCCAGTCACATGCTCAAAATCTCATCCCTTTCTCTCTGACTCTTGACACATGCTCAGATGTCTTGTAGTGTAAGGCAGAATCATAATCAAAGGCTACTAGATGAGGAAAAACAGACTTTGTGTTCGAAATATTCTTTACATTCCTGATTTCATTTGGCTTATGCCACAGGCTCCCCATAAAATCTCCAGCAAGCTATCTGTTGTGAGTCTTGATCTGGCAGGTAAAAAAAATGACAGTAACAGTGATTCTCAGTTTTACTGGAATATTAGTAAATAAAATTAATGCTAATGAAACACTGGCCTGGGCTTGAGGGAAGGCCAGAAAAGGGGAGTGGTGGGGAGAAATAGGGGGGGACACAAAGTGTGCTTTCCTTAAGGCATTTGGATGAGCTATGTCAGAAGCTGCTGTAGCTCCCAACAGCAGCAACACATTGAGAGAGACTTAAAGATGCTTCTGGCTGCTCCTTCTTGAGTTCCTTTGTGCTTCTTCTCTCTAGAGGCATGTGCAGTCTTGTCCTAAGCATGTATTTGTTCATATGGAATGTGAGAACATAGAACACATCTAAATTTATTTTCTGCCAACTTGTCAGAGAAATTTGTTCTGGATTTGAGAGGAAAGAGGAGAACTTCAGATTGTACCAAGTAATTTGTCTGTGTTGTAAGCAGCTAAAGAGAGACTAGTTAAGGAAAGGGTAGGTGGACCATAAAGAAAATTGGAATTAAGCATGTACAGTCTGTGTCAGTGGGATCCATTTTCAGGCAGAAAATGAATACACTGTGAACTTTGAGACATTTTAGTATATATACTTATATTTTTCTGACTAATACTATGTTCATTTTCTTCCTTTAATATTTTCTGAGTATGTACAGTTTTGTTTTTTTACCAAAATCTTTGGCGTAAAAAGCCCAATATTAAAGACCAATAAGCACAACATGTAATATTCAGAATATTACAGAATGAAATCATCATAACAAACAAAAGCAAATTGCTCTTAAGCAATTTTGGAAGCTTCTCTGACAGGAAAACCTTTCTTGTGGGGGAATAGCTTCAACAGCTAGGTGTGAAAAGTGGATGAGGGGATAGCCCACCCTTGGCTGTGAGCTAGGTTTCCTGTTAAAGTGGCGGTGGAAAGCGTTCTTCCCGGAGGAGGATGTATGCAGCTCTGCTGCGTTTGCCTGGAACTGCTGAATCCAGGCATTGTGCCTGTGTTTTGGCTTCTTTCCCGTTGTGAAAGTACAGCGCAATCTCCTGCCTGCTACTCCCTCTGAGCTCGATATCCTCATTAAAGATCAGGGAAAAGAAAGGGGAAAACCCAAAGAGGTCAATGAGTTCATTTACATACCCTGCCGGTGCTGGCGCACGGTTCAACACGTGATACAATAGTGAGCTTTTTTGGTGAGCTTGCTACACTGAGAGACATTTCGAACTGCAGAGACAGAAGGCTGCAATTTCTTATTCACAAGCAAGAGTGAAAGTGCTTTATAACTCAATTACATAACATAAATAGCATGTTTTGCATTTAGTCAAACAGAGAGCTGTGACAATAATTGATTTTTTTTTTTGTTTCTGTTTCTTGTTATTACTATTAATGCCTGAAGTATTTGATACTTATTATCATTCCTGTCTTAATGTTCCTGGGAGTCTACAGTCTAGCTGATGACTTAGAGCGGTGGAAAGGCCAATGAGAAGCACCTAAAATGAGCTACATTGGTGTTCATCTTGTGCTGTGACGTCTGCTTGGACACTTTTTTTTTTTTTCCAATTGAAACTGGATTCTTTTATGGTGCTGTTTAGCTCCATTCCTGAGCAAAGAGCCCTGGCTGCTGCCTGGAGGGTGGGGTGTGTGTCCTTGCCATTTTGCCTGTGCCATCTCCAGCACACATCACACCCTTCTGGGAGCAGTTTCCGTTCACCAGCTCTGCATTACTAATTCCCTGGGTTAGCAAACTGAACCAGCTCACAGGCAGGCAGGGAGCAGTCTGGGCCCTCACTCCCCTTTTTAGGGTTAACCAGCACATAGATATATTTAGCTGAATCATGTAGCCTTCTGCTTTTGTCTAAGAAATTCTTTTTTGTGGGTGCAGAAAGGGTTTCAAGGTAGCATTTGTATCCTGTTTTCTGAATTTACTTACATCCATTTGACTGAAAGTTACCTGTAACGTTACAGCTTAGTGGCACACAGGTGGAGTGTTAAACTCATAACATCAGCCAAGCCAAGAAAGAAGGCCTCCTTGTTATAAAATATGTTTAGCAGCATAGCAGACTCATACTTACGAAAACTGTAGCTTGTAGTACACCCTGATTAAGAATAAATTGCCTACTTATACTGATGTAACCATGTCTGTATAGGGAAATACAATGTTGGTGACTGAACTGGTAGAGATGAAGTGCAAGTTCATGTAGACAGATAAAAGGTGGGAAGGCATGCGTGAACACAGGCTTGTAAACAGGTATATTGACCCTCATTATAGCACTTGGACTATGGAAGGTCCATAGTGGGCTTGAGGGACTTCTGGAGAAAGAGTTTAGTGTTGTTTGGGCTGAGGTAAGATGCAGCTGAGAGGAGAAAATGAGCACTATGACACGCAGTGGGAAAAAGTTCCCATATCCAAATTTGTTGAAGCAGATAGTTTCTAACTTTTCTATCCTCATCACTTTTTTATGTCCCGAGAATATCTTCATGGAACATACATCACTAAAATGACTGTTTCTAGGTAAGAAATCTCTATAGTCTTATGAACAGAAATTAAATTCCAGCTTTTGCATGGCTGCACATAACTATTGTACTGTCTGGTCTATTCTGTTCTCAGGTTGTTTTGTATGTTTTTGGTGGTTCTTCACATGCATGGTTGATTTTCAGTATTAGTTCTTTTCTAACTTAGAGCATATATGAGTGGGGAAAGAGTGCGAATTGAAAGTAAATTAAGTCTGTTCACTTCTCTGTTCTCTAACATCTCTTTTCTCTTACATGTCTGTTCTCTAGTGTGTTTTTAGTTACTATGAACACTATTGAATTTTATGTGTGCTTTAAGAAACTGCATCTCCTGAGGCTTTTCAAGGAGCTGTGAGACTTCACTTTACTTGGCTCAGCTGAAAATATGAGACGTGTTTATTATGATCTCAGTTGTTCCTTAAAGGTCAGAGCACCAGTTTAATTTATGACTCAGCACTCTAGTTACTAGAGTCTAGGTAAAGTGGAGTTTGTAAATAATTTTCACCACTGTTTCTTAATTCAGAAATGTGTTCCTTTTCCACACAAACCCCCTCCCCCCCTCCCCCCCACGCTTTTCTTGCAAAGTGTTACAATCAGTGAAGAAGTTACACATTTCTCTACTTTGTAACAACTAAGCAAAGAAGGAATTCAATCTCCCTTAGGGTTTCTTTGTGGCCATATACTTTTAAGTAAGTGCTTTAGGAGGTTGTATTACAAAAGACAGATTTTGTTTCTGGTTGTTGGAAAGCTGAATTTTTATCTTGTGTTTGGAAAACTGTATCTGAGTTAAAGCAGAAATAAAAGCACATCACAAAGATCAAGATTTAGAGGGAAAGGTTTAATCACAAAACAGTAAATACAGTTTTAAAGAAGAGTCTGCACAGGCTGATCACAGAATCTTGGAATTTTTGTTTGTTTTATGGTTACCATTAAAGCAAAACATCCTCACATTTCTGGGAATCTTGCGTGATCAAGGATTATAACACTGAGACCATGTTTATATTCATTTTTCATGGAAATTTTTTAAAGCGAATACTTATCAGTTAAACGATTAAAGTTTCTGTTGCCGGCTACCAACCACGCACATGCCTGGCAATTTTTGCTCTTACTGGATTTTTCACTGTTACCATGCAAGGCGCTCCTTCCTTAGTATCTTTGCTTTAAACAAAGAAGTTCAAAGCTGGTGGCTGGATGACAGTGAAATGAAGAAATAGCTTTAAACCATTGTAGCTGACCCAATTCCAAGTAAAGATAAACCTTTCTGATTTACAAGGTGTTGCGTTTTACCTTGGTCTGCTCTCTCAGGAGTTACATCTGAAAACAATAAAATGTGAAGTATATGCTCAGCTTGGTTTTAAATAGAAAAGCTCAGAAGCGTCACTTGTCAAAACTCATTGTGGCCCAGGCAAATAAGCTTTCTGCTGAAGGGGAAAAAAAGAAACTGAAAGCCTTACCAGCTGAAGCAATCCTAATAGGGGCTAATATGTGCCAACCTCAGCAGTGTCAAGGCTGCTTGCTCAGAAACAGGTGGGGGTTTGCCCAGTGCTGATGCTTCTGGCTGATGGTTTTGGGAAGCCAGGCTCTTTGTTTCCAGGACAGAAACCCCTCTAGTGACATAGCACTTTCCTAGTCTCCGTCAACTACTGGAACTCTGTGATAGAGTCATGCTGTGTTGCTTGTGAGGTTTACAGTGATGTGGTTTGATCCTTCACCTTAAAGGCAACTTGAGAAAAATCTGTCCTTGTATATTTTCTTCGAGGCTTAAAGAATCATTTCATTTAGTAAGTCCTTCTGCTAGGAAGCTGACGGAAGGGTTTCTGCAGTAAAATGTCAATAGCCCAAACTGACATTTGCCATATGAAGCTACTTGAACCATTTCACTGTTCTTTTTCTTTTTCCTCACACTACTGAGAGAGGAATTTTTTTTTTTTTTAGTTTTTTCAGCACTTACTGAACACTTGGCTTCAAAGGGACACCAAATGCTACAAGATGAGTAAATTAGATTCCACTGATAACTCTAAGTTCTCAGGCCTTTAACAAATTTTTTAAATAAGGCATTTTTTTAATCCGAATCTTTTCTAGTTGTCTCACTGCCTGATACTGGAGCTTGACGCATTGTGTTATTATGACCTACCGTGTTATACCTTTGCATGAAAACTTAGAAGGATACCCATTACTTCCCTGTTTCCACTGGAATTGAGTGGTAGGTTTTCTTTTGCCTACACTTGATCACTGGTTTGAGAGCAGTCTGAAGCTTCCGTTGTTTTCCTTGCAGCTTCTCCCTTGGGCTGCCACATCCCTTTGTGCTTTATATATTGCCAATTTCTTTGGTTAGATTAAGGAAGGATTAAGGGATCCAGAACCCTTAACAAAAGGCAACCCATCATTTATGAATGTGTAAACATAATGTAATTACTTCTTAATTCCTTGTGTTAAATAAAAAGAGGATTCTTCAGCAGATAAACCCTGAGAGGTTTTTTGAAAATCAAATGAAGGCAATTTGCTGACTCAAAGATGTGTATGCCAGAGATGAGGAGTTATCACCCACAAAGCTCAGGTTTTAGCTGATATGAAGAGCTTCAGGTACTTTGATCTCCCTGTGATCCAGATAATACACCTTGTCAGTCCACACTGATTTCTAACCATTTCTGAATTTCTATAGTGAAAGGAGGTTTTGTCTCTGCTTGGGCAGTTTAGGATTTGCCATTAATTTGTAGTTCAGTGCTCTTTACATTAGCAGTGGTAAGGGTTATAGTAAGAGGATTCATCTTTTATTCAAAAAATTAGTGTCTAAAGGCCCTAGCACTCATTTTTCTTTTATCTCTACCATTAGCAGAGCTGTACTAGTGGTGACTCTGGGTGAAGAACCATCATAAAAGCTTATTAAAAAAGAAAGAAAAGGTAACTCGTGCCTGTAGGCTTAGTTAGCCTCCTTGCATTTGGGGTTTTTTGGTTTCACAAATTAAAAAGCTCTAAAACAGAAGAGTAAGTGTGATTCAGTTGGACATTGAGAGGACATACTGTGTGCAGTCTGTCCTGAAGGCACTTTAAAGGAGCGTCTCAATGAAGAGCAGAAGAACCCACTTGTGCAAGTCCTGTCAGTTTCAATTTTATAATCTTCTACTATTTGAAACTTAGCATCTTGGTCTCTAGATTTCTTTTTTCCAAGCTGTTTTTCCTGCCTCTCATGTGAAAGAGAAGATGAGAAGCCTTTCTCTGGACAGAACCATCCTCTTACACTTTCATAAAGCATTAGCATTAGAATGTTTCACCTACTTTATTCTTTCATGTTTTGGTGTGTGTTATTTTTCTTCTTTCTTTGGCTTTGTTGCCTGTACTGCATATTATGATCAGGACTGTTTATTTGTATTACACCTCACAGGTCTGTAACTGGCTAGTTCTGAGCTGGCTACCTGCAAGAAGGTGTCTGTGCCAACAGCAAGCAGCAGGGCTTTGCTTACATGTCTGTGCCAGGCTGGTGTCAAAACACTGCTATCAGAAATGACGCCAGTTCAGTGGCAAAGGTTTCTGTTGTCTTTTTTTTTTGTTTTTTGAACCAAAGACCCTGAGCATGGACTGCTAAGAAGCCATCGAGCTTCTGCCATGATCACTCACATTTTTCCACAGAGTAAATAGCTACAGCTTCTCTGTTGGCCACAGGACAGTTGAAAGGAGTTGCAGATTCTGCTTACTGCTTTGGGTGTAGTAATGAGCTTCCTTGTAATAAGCACTACTTTAAAGAACAGAGAGTGTAAATCCTTGCTGTAAGACCTGAAATTAACTCTGGATGAATTGTGAATGACATAGGCTGACATGAGATTAGGCAGAACAGTTGGAGGAAAGTATTTAGATTGCAATGTTACTGCTTGTGCTATCTTACTTTGCCTCTTGCTGGCTTGGGATAAGGACTGTGCTTCAGTTTTGACAGGAAGTTCCATTAGAAAAGTGATGGAAGCAGCTTTTGCATGCACAGGCAGTCTATTGCAACTGCAAAGGAACAAGTTGCAATTAGCACAAGCCTTGAAGAGCATGTTTCCTTTGGAAGTTGCCTTTTGCATGTATCCTTTGGTGTAGCGAGTTTTAAGCATATGAGGTAGAGGATGGTACATTAGAGGATTTCCCTGGGAACCAAGCACTCTGGCACCTCAGGCCAAGATCTGGGATGAATCCTGGCCTCAGCTATTCTGGCCTCTTCCCACTGTTCCATTTGAACCTGCTCCTGCTCCATGGCACACGTTGTTTCTGCCAGCCCAACAGTGACTGGGCTCTGCTGGGACCTGGGTCTGACCAAGGGGAGCGCTCCAGCTATAAGCTGGTGGGTTTTTTGGTTTTGTTTTTCCTTTTTTGAAGGGAGAGGTTTTTGTTTCTGTTTTTCCAAGTTGGATGAATCCTTGACCTGATCTGCAGCACAACGCACAGACTTGTCAGCCTAAATGAGGGGTGGGGGCAAACCATGGGTTGAGGGTATTGTGAACCTAGAGGTTCCTTTTCTGTGTTTCTTTAGACAAATTACTGTCCTCTCTACCTTCTATTTTCATTTCATGAGGTAAAGGAAAAAGCACTTCAATTAAAGCAGGAGTTGTAAGGTGCCTGTTAATTAGTACTGCTGTGTGAACTTTTTAATTTTTGTGCATTACTCTAAAATCTTCAAGGAAAAAGTACTGTTAAAGAACTAGACATTGTTTCCAGGTAGCTCACCACCTGCATCTTTAGATGTTGATGGAGTAACAATTTTAGTTTTATGAAATGCCTTGTTCAGTAGAGGAGACATCCTGCACTCTTAGACACAGCACTACGTTTGCTGGGTTTCCAGTTGTTGTGCCGCTAGCTCAGTCTTGTTCTAAAGCTAAGTGTCCTGAGAAAGGTTTAGTTGGTTCAGCAAATCTGTCTGTTTAGCAAAGAGGTTCAGAGAATTCACTAAAGTTCTCCTTTCTGTTTTGAACCTGCACGAAGCATGATTGCCCTCTTAAAATCTGCAGGACTAGCTTAAAACAATTTCTTACTTCCAGATTTTCTGTGGCATATCAGCAACAGTGAAGCAGTAAGCAACAGCTGAGCAAAAAGTAATTGTTTAATAGCATGAGATACAAGGTTTTGGAGTTAAATTAACCATTACCTTTTCGAAACATTGTTATAAAGTGAATGGTTGCAATACAAGATTATTGCTCTTTGGAAAGGCAGTTCCAGAGTGGCACTGCAGCATATATAATTCCAGCGAGTTGAGTGAGAATGTTGGAACTGATAGGTGTTTTCAGTACTAAATGGGAAAGTCTTTCTTTCAGTTTAGCTTTGCCTTGATTTCCGTATGCACTTTCTTTGTCTGTTAGAGGCCAATGCACGCACAAATGCCTACGAACAATCACCAAAGCAGTGAATGAAGGTGTTTCTCTTGAAGGCTGGAGAAGGAGGGATTGCTATCGCCAAGACACACAGATACCGACAGGCTCATGGAGCTGTAAAAATGTGTAATTCCTGAAATGTGAAACTTTCTGCATAACACTTGACAACTGATATCTCTGGTGGGTGTTTCAGTAGACTTCTGTTGAAAATAGGCATTTTAGATTTGTGTGGTTGGTTTCAACAGAGAGGAAAGAGTTGGCAGAGTGTCTGGGCAATTAAGACTCTTGCTGTGTGAATAATACATAGCAGAGGTAATAGTTTGATAAAGGCGGAGTTCAAGTTCTCCTTAAGCTGTATACGGGGCTCTTAAATACTAAAATATGGCTCACATTATACTCATGGTAACTTTCCCTTTGGTGTATCTGGCTGAAGAATTAGACTTAACCCTGTCTTTGAGACTCTGCCTCCTTGTTATGTTGAGAGGGCTCAAGAGACAACACTGCCAAGAGCACAGGCAGGCCATGGGAAAAGCACTGTGTTCTGATTTGTGCCTGCAAATCTTCCTCAAGAGTTACTGCTGTGAAAGCTGCAATTGCAAAGATTTCTGAACAAATATTGTCAATTGCTTTTCTTCTTTGTTGTGTCATAATGACGTGAGCCTAAATAATTTCCCCTCAGCTCAAGAATCAGCCACCCTTGTGTTGAGCAGTCACAGAAAATCTGGAGCCATATACTAGGTGAAACAGGCAATTGATATTTGATTCTGAGTTTCAGTCATACAAATATAGTAGGATCAAAAATTAAGGGAAGTTGCAAAATCAGTCATAATGCAAATTCTGAACTTCTGATTTTTGTCAGATGAAAGTGTAAAGAAACCTCTAGTTCATGGTATTCAGTAGCATTCCTGAAAACAGCTAGGGGAAGACCCTGTAACTAAATGAGGACAAAAATGTAATAAATCAAGCTGTCTTCTGTTTGCCATCAGCTGGCACGAGGCTTACCTGTGTTAAAAACTTGGGGTTCTACTTTGCATTGGAGCAGCTGTATAGTGTATAGCTGTACTAGTTTAAAAATCCCTAGGGAGCTGTGACTCTAAACTTAGATTTTTATTGCATTACATTAATTTTGTTCTGTGAAGTAGTAATTTCATGGCTGATTTACATTTTGTTTATAAAGTAAAAATAAATTATTTTGATTACATTTCTTAGGCACCAAATAGCTCAAGTCTAAATCTTGCCAGCATAACTGATTAACCTTGTAATAGCATCTTTGAGATATTAATGTACGCACTACCTTATCTTGTGCTTTATCTGACCTTTATCTGTTGATTTTAATATCCTTTGTGGTTGCTAGTGACGTGTTTTTGTTGTAGACAGGGAGAGATTTTTGCTCCTGTTTATTTCTCTGCTTTATCCTCATTCTCTCTGTTCTGTCCTCTCAAGAAAATAACTGCAGTAAGCAGAAAAAACCAAGATAATAAACTGTAGCCCAGGAGCACAGTAGGAGCCATGTCTGCTTGAAGTGTTCAGAGAATATTCTGCAAGCAGCATATACAGTTACCAGTCTAATGTGGATTGACAATGAAAAAAAAAGGAATTGATTGTCCTGAACAAATATAGAATTTTTACCCCTTTACAGTGTAATTTACTCATAATTTGCAGCATAATTTATTTCAGTGACTTATGTAAAGTGTTTATATAGGGCAAAGTTTGGCCATTGCATGTGCTTGCAGCATTGTATCATCTTGCAGTGCTCGGGTGCTGGTGATCCATATGACTAAACCAGTAGAAAACTAATCGGAAAATAAATTTTTAAAAAGATGGGGAGGGGGTAGGAGCATGACTTTTTGACATACTACTGATTGAATTGGTTCAGCAGGATCAAGCATATCCCAGAGTAGCAGAGAGGCAAAGGCAGAAAGGAAGCTGCAGTGAGTCTGTCTGCAGTGTGGGTTTCCACTGGCGCTGCTGGCTCCGCTGCCTGCTCACTCCTGATGTCTTGCTGGACACCATGCCAGCAGAGAGTGGAGATGAATGTGTGAAAGTCCTTCATGCACATTAGTGTGAAATCTGAGAGCTGAGTGGGAACTGATGGTTTAAGTCAGTTTGTGATAACCTGGCTGCCTTTGCACTGAAAGGATTGGAGCTCTGCCATAGGGGTGGTAAGGTCCTGGCAGTACCTGGTGCTGAGCAGCTGAGAGGGGCAGCCATCCTGTTCAGCCACTGCAGCTGGGTCTGGAGGAGAATGAACTGCACACCATGTGCTCCTGGGTGTGTTACACTTCTTGGCTCTATGGCCATGGCTGTACCCTCGCTACATCTGCTGTGCTCTTTGCTTCTTTGGAGTCTCTTGCACTTCTGCTGTGTGGGGCTGTGCTGAACACCAGTGTTATTCCCATTTGTACAACTGTTCATCAGTTCATCTCCTAGAGTTTGGACATATTTAGGAGAACATGGCGTGCACTTCTTTGGTGTGATACTGTGCTAGTTTTCAAGTGGGTGTTCTCCTTGATGCATGACATCTGATTTGGTGGGACATGGAAAAAACTGTGTGGTTTCTTCTGTGAGTGATTTAGTTCAATTTTCATGCAATTCTACAGCAGTGTTTTCATGTTGGAAAAGTGAAAGAAAACAGAAATAGGAATGAAGATCTCTTCCCTTAGCTATATCTCTCTATCCACAAAAGTAGATGATGAGAAGACCTCTCTCTTCCCTGCATCAAGGAGACAGAGATGGGGAAGATCTCCCTCTTGGGCAAGAGGTACATTTAATTACAGGAGGCAGGGAGCCGTTTGTAGTAAGATTTCATTATGATTTTTCATAACCCCGTGAAGCCTCCCATGATGTGATGATGGCGCTTGCGATGCTGAGAGCAGCTGATGCTGTGAGAACCACAGCAGAGCTCATCTCTCCTGTTTTGGCAAGGGGATTGCTGGGTTACAGATTGTCTCTGTGCTGTGCTGGCCCTGCCTGAGCAGCCTGGCAGGCAGCATTCAACTCAAGGCACTGTGGTACATCTGTGCAAGTGTGGGCCTGTCATCCTTTTGTAGGAATCAGGGAGAAGGAAGTTGGCATTTCTGAAGTGTGTCTCCTCTCCTCTTAAGGACATCAAATGAACCTCATTCTGAAGTTTGTTTTTGCTAGACTTTGCAAAGACAGTCTAGGGGACCAGTTGATAAAGTTAGCTAGATAAATCCCAGTCCTGAGTGTCTGATAAGTGTTTAGGCTTTGAACATCTTCATCTATTTACTGATGTCTTTGTAATACTAATGTAATAGATTACATTTCCCTGCAGACTCTACCATGCTACCCATCCACTTGACATAGTATATCTTAAGCATTTACTTGTATGAGTATGCTATAGCTGAAGTGAGCAGCAGACATTCTTAGTCTGTATCTAGTTCATGTGCTGTATTTTATTTTAGATACACAAATAAATTACTGTTTTTATAAGCAAACACTTTCTCTGTTAGTGCAAATGATTCAGGTGAACAAGGTTTCTGAGATTTGGAAAACTGCTTTGCTTGTATTACCTTCTTCTGTTTAGAGGTGTGCTCAGATTTAAGGTATTGTAGCTATAGTGCAAGAAAAGGCTAATTGTAATTGAAAAAACTCAACAGGACAACTGTCATCTTGTCCTGCTGACATGTAGTAGATGTGCTGCAGATCACTTTATCTTACGAATGTGAGGTTAGCAAATTCTCCTTAGTACCCAGCCTGAAGAGTTGGCAAACTACAGAATAAACTTATTAATGTAAGCATTTCTTGTTTGGATGCAATGATTATAATTTGTTCTCTTGAAGAATCACATTCATGTTACATCCTGCTCTTAGCAGAGCTCATGGCAGTTGCAATTTGTCAAAATTTGCCTTCTTTATGAACTTTGGTTTTGCTGACAAATTAAATTCTAAATTAAAACAAAGAATTGAGTTTACACTCTTTTGCTGCCAGGATCTTTCCCCAAAGACGGTTAGCCTCAGCATAAAGTCAAGAGAGACTCATATCCTCTTTCTTTTATAAGAGGTGTTTTAATGAGCCACCTGAAGGCAAAGAGTAAGCAAAATTACTTCCTTTTTTCCATCAGGATTATCACTTAGGGCAAGTGTTTTCAAACAAACATTAGAAGTCTCCTGCTATGTTTACAGTTTGGGAGGAGGGCATTCACAGGTACTGGGTTTTCCACATGTAACTTTTATATCCAGTTTCTGTGAAAAGCATAAAGATATTTCCATGGCATAAAACAAACACATATGTATATGCCAGTAGATATAATTGCTTTCATCAAATACTGTGTGCCCCATAGCAACCTTAATCTGGCAGTGAGGAGCACTGGAAGTAAAGCTAACTGACTTGCTTTTCAAGATAAGTAGATGAGGTTAAGGGGCACAACTAGGGAATTTATTTATTTTATTTGCTTAACTTGTTGTAAGTTATACTGGTCTAAGTGGTAATAATTGCTTCAAAAAACTATTTGAAGAATGTGCCAGCCTGTGGAATATTTTCCATATTGAGCATGAGATACCATGGCTACACATACCTGTGGTCCTTATCCCACTGGCCTTCATCTGACCTGCATTTTCCATGTACAGGTTTCCTGTGCACGTATCAGCGTAGAACTGAGTTATGTCTTTTGACTGGGGAACCAGACAATGCTCATAAGTCTCAATGTCGAAACTCTTTTTGTCATCCAAGGGTGACTGTTCTTTCTGGAAGTGCCATCCCTTTCCTGGCTCTGGGGGCAAGAGGGTGAAAATTTCAGTGCTCAGGGGCATCTTGAGTGGGGCCATGAGCTCTCAGCCACAGAGTCTGGTTTTGTGGCTGTGTCTCTTCAGCTGGCACTTAATCATAGCACTGTTAATCTTAATTCTGCCTTTGAGATCCAGCACCACATGGTGATATTCGGTCACTGCTGGAATACTGAGAGACAGCAAAACAGCTGGCAAGAATATTTCTGGGAAGAACGAAAAAAAAGCGAGAACAAAACAGAAAATGAAGGCAGTATTGAGTAGTGGGTCTATGCCTAGTTGGATTTTAAATTTTTTTTTTAATCTTCCCACCTGCAGTGTTCTCTGTAAGACTGAGTCTGTTATGGCAGCAAAAAGGTATTATTACCCTTTCAGAAAGTGTAGCTTTCTTGATACAGTCCAAGACGAGGTGCAATGGAACCGAAGTAAAGGCTCTCCCTCAGAGAAGATGATACAAGAAGTGAGCACAAAGGCAAAGTGTTTGCTTAAAATTTTGTCAGCCATTCATTCTGCTACTTGAATTACTAATTTTCAATATTCTTTTGCTATGTTTTCTGGTCTAGCATAGTCTTTTTTCCTGTCTATGCCTACTCGAAGTTTTAGCTACTTGTGCTTTTCATATGGACCTTGTTAACATTACAATTTTATTAAAATGCAACAGCAATTTGTTGCAGCTGTATTATCTAAACAGAAGTAAGCCAACAAAATCACATAAGCACATATTTTGTAATGGATATGTGATTTTACCGCATTTTAAAAATTGTTTGGTGGCTGTTAGACCGGGTTTTTGGTGATTTAAGAACCTGAAAAGGGTTGCTTGGAAAAGTGTACAAATGGCTGCTAGGCTGCCACAGTTGTGGTTTTTTTGTGTGTCCTTAAGCCAGATACCCTCTGGTAGTACAGAGGAGAAACTCCCTGGATGACTTTAAGAGGTTTTCTAATCTAATGTGTGCTCTCCTGATCAGACATAGCCAGAAATTCTGGGTGCCCTGGAAGGGCTGCCTGCCTTCTGAAGTGAGAGGAGGAGCATGTAGGTTACAGAGTGGATGATATACATTTTGGTGCTCTCTCTTGGGTAACCACTCTTGGGCTTAGTAGGGCCTTGCATTTCTTCAAAACTTTTTTTTTTGCCTTTACAGAGGAGACTTAAATAAAAATGGCAGTCCCAGAAAACATTTAGAATAAAAAAGGTGAACTATGCTTGCATCTCAAGCTTTTCTTGTGTTCTGTGACGAGTTTGTAAAATTAGGGAGTTTTATACTCGTACACGTAGCCATGCAAACTTATGTTCGTTACCGTCATTATGTGATCAGTTGTGGTCGTGGTCTGTGGCAGCAGGAGGTGTTATACAGACCACTGTCATGACAGGATGAGCTTGAGAAGTAGAAAAATGCACATGATGCTTTTGACAGTCAGCTTTTCTTTTAGCTTATGTCCTTACTGGTGTGGAGGCAAACGGTGGTGGGCGTGATGAACAGATCAGCCCTATCAGGTGAAATTGTAGTTCTGCTTATCTGGGTATCCCATCTATAGGACTGCATGTTGGGTGGGAGAGCAGAAGGACTGAACACAGACCCCTTCTACCCTGGATTAACCTGGAAGCCTTCAGCAAACTGTAGTTCAAGGACTTCCAGGGCCAGAGGTTGCATTTCTGCACTTGGCAACATTTCTTTTAAAATGCACTTAAGCAAGTTTTTATGGGAAAGGCAGTAATTTAGATTCACTTTAAAATGAGTGCTCCAGTAGTGGAAACAGGCTTTGAAATAAGATTCTGTAATGCTGCTTGACTCTGCATAGCTCATTGCCCAAACAGTATCTGGATAATGAAGCTGTGTTTAAATAAGATTCTTTAAAAGATTTTCAACCCACATGGACATGTAACCACAATGTAGAAAACAGATACAAATGTTTTGGTAGATGCTGAAAGAGGGTGTTGGTGTAGGAATTTGGAGGTCAACAATGATAAAGAAGAAATGGAAAGACAAGTGATCTGGGGATAAGGTTCTCTAAAGAAAAAACTAATACTCTTTCCCCAGACTGAGGGCACTGGAGTTTTTGCAGTGTATGTCAGTAACACAGGTGTAGGGCTGTGCAAGCCAAGTCCTCTCTGTGTGTGCCATTCACCTCCTCAGCAGTTACCAGAGGGACTGCTAACAGTGTTAGCTGAAGGCCAGGGGATCTGACCCTCTCCTCTGGGACAGCAGCTCTGTTCTCTGGCAGGCATCCCAGGGCTGCTGGAAGGCAGCGCGGTCTGCACAATCTCTCTGCCTCTTGACCAGAGACAGTCAGGGTCACAGACGTGAATATTATCTTTGTGACGCTTCAAGCAAGCAAACAGATAATATTTTTTTTTTTAAAGGAATGTTGCATGCAGTCAGTTGAATGTAAAAATGTCATATCAGATCTTTCAAGAGCTTGTTCCCTTGAGGGGATGTTGCGCCAGCTCACCCACCCCGCCAGGGCAGAGGCAAGGCAGGGAAGGGAGCGCACACGCATGTGCCTGCACTTCTGTGTGCATGTGCACGCACATATGAGAGTCACGGACTGGCCTCTTTTCCCTGGATGAGTCCCTTGTGTCTTCCTTCTGATCTTAACTAAGCCAGGGAACTCCTCTTTTTTCCTGTACTGTAGTCTGGGAATCATGCCCTGGACATTTTTTCAGCTGAGCACATTTACATACAGGAAATCAGCCCACAGACTCGTCTTTGAACAGATTCGTACTAGACAGTTTTGCAGTGGTTTCAGGTAGGCTTCTTTGTTTTAAACAGCTGATAGAGAGTAAAGAACACAAGTAACTTTGTTTTAAAAACAGATGTATAAATACATGTCAAAATACAATATCCTAAATATATATACTTGTAGAACTTAAAGCAAGACTGATCTAGTATCATTGAATTTGTATATGTTTTTTTCCATATCCTGCTTAGTGATGCAGTTGAGCAAGGGAATAATTTTTATTCAGGACCATCTTGAATTGCAGATGAATGGGAGTATGAAGCATTCTGCTCCCTCACAGAGCGCCAGCATCAGGAGGAGCAGTGCAGGAAGGGCCTGACAGGGCGGCTGCAGACCAGGATGCACTCCTTGGGAAAGGAGATGTAAGAGAAGCTGGCCCTTGGCCTGGATGAAAGAGAAGAGGAAAGTCTTCTAAATAAAAGACAAAATAAATGCATAAGCAATCAGGGAGAGTCTTGCCACCACAGTAGGAAAAAATGAAGAATTTCAGCTTATATGTGAGGACCATTATCTGCTGGCACAAACTTGTTTCTTTTGGAGTTTAAGAAGATGGTTTCTTACCACTAGTACTCCAGTTGTAGAGGGAGAAAAGGCAGGTAGTTTTGCTGGAGCTTGATCATTTTGTCTTTTTTTTTTTCTCTCTCCTGCTTTTGCCTGGGATAGCCTATGACTCGACTCAAAACAGGGGCCATTTAGATCCTGTGTATGTCACATAAAGCCTGGGGTATTGTACAGTGATACTGTGTTTGCTGTTGTTTTAGTGAAGGTACATAGTGAGTGGAAAGTATTGAAAAGGAAAATGAAATGCATGATGATTCCTTTATAAGAAGTCAGTCAGCATTCCTTCTTCAGGTTAATATTTCTCAGGTTTTCAAATCTGGCTGCAAAATCCCTGCTTCCAGAACTTGATACGCAGCTTCCAAGCCTGAGAATAGGGATGCCATCCTTTGTTAAACAATATGGGATATATTTAAGCCCTCGATTAACTCACAGTTGTTTGCTTGGGAAATGTGTGTGTAGTGGAGTTGTTTCACCCTTTATTGCATAAACATTTCTCTGGGCTGGCAAATTTCTCTATTGTTTTTGGAATGTCATTCTCACTTTAAACTTCAGGGTTTTTGCCAGGGCCAAGATGTCTGTGATGGCACACCTTCCACCTTATGTCTCTCACACCGGTTTTCTCCAAAATCTGTATGTTTTCACAGGTGTTTTCCCACAACTTCAAAGACTTTGTTTCTGCTGTTTTGGCAGGGGAGGGCAGGGTGCAATGGTGAGAGATACCCATGCTCCAAAATGCTCCTCTCCCTTGGAAGTGGGTTGCTTCCGCAGAGCTTTAGCTGAAGTGATTTGTCAGAAAACTGTCCCTTATGTGATCATAAGTCACAACCTCATTGCTGCCAGGACTCTTCCCAGTTTTCAGAGGTTTCTGATGGCCCTTTTTTTTGGCAGTTGTGTTTGTATCAGGCTTGTAGAGGTTCTACTGTGACAGTGCTTCTAGCAATGCCTCGAGTTGCAATTCTGTTTTCTTAGGTCCTCTAAGAAAATACAGATCTCCTTCTTGTTCTGAAAAAGTTGTTCTTAGGTTTTATTTTTGTAATGGTATGTGTGGTATTTTGCCACTTCTTTCTGCTTGGCTTATGATTAGTTTTGATTGATTAGTTTTAAGGAGTTGTATTCATATGACTATGCAACACAGATGATTGTGATAAGTGGCTTATTGGGTTGGTAGATGTTGAAGTATTTTAAATATAATAAATTGAGGCAGAGCTGCATGTACTTTTTTTAAAATAATAATAAGGGCTTTCATCTTTCCACTGTACCTCTAACTTTTTTTCTCTCTGAAGCATAAAAGACTGTTTCCTTCTAAAAATAAATATTCTTTGAAATGGAAAAGTAAACCTAGAACATGCTGAAGCTGTGTAGCATCTGAAGTCTTAATAGGATCACAAAAAAACAATCCAGGTGTTCATCCATCTCACTGCATTATTGATTCTGCTCTGCTGAGTCACCAGCCCTCTTACATGAATCTGAAAAAGAAATTTGGGCATATAAGAATAGGGTGATGCAGTAGGAAAACTCTCCCAGATCGGATGTGATCTGGTTGCTAAGCATCATTGCAACTGTTCAGTGAAATAAAACAAGCCAAGTTAGCAGTGACCTGTAGACCATATAGGATTTCAATATTAGAATTAGAATTTTTTGCTTGTTCTGTACAATTATGTCTTTGAAGTAACACAGGAATATTAAGATTGCTCCAGATTCAGAAAAGAAAAAAAAAAACAACATTAAGGAGAATGTTGAATTTAAATGTTATTCCTCAGAGTGTTTTTCCTTGTTTTGACTGAGAGAGCTATGCCACAGAGTCCACCTATGGTGATTTAATGGAGAAGATTTGTGGTATTGCATAGAAGCAAAATGAAGCTCTGAAAGTTATTCTTGTGAGTGATAACTTCAAAGTACACACGCTTTTGAGGGCTGTTTTCTAACCTAAAAAGAAGAAAGGTATTTTGTTTATCACATATGATCAGTGTTTCTGTGGCAGGCCGAGACACTTCTTCCCTTGGCACAGAAGGTTTCACTTAGGCTCTGTCTATGCCAGGTTGTTTCGGTAAAGAAGTTTCCACTCTGGTCACTAGCACTGCTGTCTTTTCACTAATGATTGTTGTGAGTGGATTACTGCAGAAAGGACTTTGCCTAAAAGAGATTTCCATGCTACCTGTCTTATCCACACCACCTTTACCTTTGTTACACATCTATCAATAGTGGCAGCAAATAAAGTGGAAAAAAAAAGATTTTTCTCAGCTCAGTAAAGCTGAAGTGGACCACAGTGGAGGTAAACTTGGTCTATAACCTGCCTAAAGACCTGTGGAGCTCTGCAGGATAGCTTTCTGTACCAGAGGTTCAGCCACTTCCCCTTGCCTGATGCTGTTCATTGAGACCTCCAGGCTACCTGAGGCATCCTCGTGCTTGAAGCAGAGTTTGACCAGCTCAGAAGGAGAGTTCTGCTTTGCTGTTGTGCTCTGTGGCTCAGAGCAAGCACTCACTACCTTTTGTGATTCCCAGTTGTGTTACCAGAAAAGCCAGTACTACTGCTACTTTCAGCTACTCTTCCTGTGCTGATAGCACTGGATTTGGCTGTATAAAAAGTAACCTCACCAGATGAAACCAGAATTTGGTCTTGCTTCATGGCCTGGCAAAGAAACAATAGGAAATGCCCAGAAATGAGTACCAGAACAAGATAGGAGTATATGAACAAGTCTGATTGAAGATTTTTGGTTATTTAGTAGTTGTGCTGGGGTTTTTTTAATACTAGATTTGATAATAAAATATTTAAATAAAATCAAGCATATGTGTATATTGATCTGTCTTTCTGAAGTTTGCTCAGGGATAGTTATTTGTTCTTGCTGCTGTGCATGTGAAGACACTCATGAGCATGAATGCAAGACTGGACTTGTAAAGAGTCTTTGCCAATAGCAAATGCCGAATGTCTATGGAAGAAAAGGATACTGTTCTTAATAATCTCTGCAAAACATTCAACAATGCATTTTAAAATGGCATTTATTTATTAAAGTTTCTCCAATAATCCTCCAAACTTGAACCAACCAACCAAGTACCCTTACTCTCCGTACCTTGGTCAGAAAATCTCAGGTTGGAGTTCTTCATTCTAACACTTGGCCCTCAGCTGCTTGGGTGGATATTGCAGAGTTCTTCTGGTGTGAGAAGCAGCTTCTGCTGATGCCTCAGGAGTGGTGACACTGTGTGTAATGGTGGCAGAGTGGCAACACTCCTGGCCTTTCATCCACTGGCAGAGGAGTTGTTGGTGTAACCTGTTGTCCCAAATCTCCATGGTACCAGTGAAGAAGACAGAGACTTGGACACCTTCTGTACAGCAGAACACTATGCAAGTTTCTACTTAATGGCATGCTGTCATCCTCACAATCCTATGGACAGGGGAACGTGTCCATCCTCATAGTGCTCTAGAACTAGGGCTGGAGGAAGGACTTGGGCTCTCCTACTAGGAAATTGTGGGTAAATGTGAAGTGCACATATGGAATGATGGACTCCGGGTTGTTGGTATCAAGGAACGTGTTTAGTGTTCCGATTACTTCATTAATGTGTCAGCTTAGTCTTCATTTAATGATCAGAAAAACACATGGTAAAATAACACTTGACTAGAAATGGCGTCAAAACCGTCATGATGTCGCTGCAGGAATGCCTGGTGCATTTCTGCATTAGGATTTCAGTCTTCCAAATCAAAGATATGTAGCAGAAGTGGAAAAATACCAGAGGAGAGTGACAAGAAGAAATGTATGGAGCAGCTTCACTGTGAGAAATGACTAGGATGACTAGGGCTCTTCACCTTGAGAAAGCAGTGGCTGGGAGAGGATGTGATAAAGGTCTGTATTAGGAAGTGCATCGGGAAGGATGATTGTTCGCTGCCTCTTAAAAACAAGAAGTGGGGGGCAGCAATGTAACCGCTAGGTGACAGATCAAAACAAATCAAAGGAAGTGGTTCCTCAGATGCATGTAATTAGGCTGTAGAGCACGGTGGATGCTGCAGGATGTTGTGGATGCTGTCAATGTACAAGTGATCAAAAAGCAGGCACATAAGTTCCTGGAAGAAAAGTCTACCAAAGACTGTTAGATACAATGATATTACTTCTGCCTTAGGAAGTCCCTAAGCTGAAAGTTTTTAGAAGTTATCAGAGAGTGTTCTGGAGAACTTTCACTAGATGCTTGCTTTTATTTTCATAGTCTTCAAACATTTGCTGTTTGCTGCTCTAAGCAGGAGTATGGGGTAGGTGGGCCTCTGATCTCACACCAGTACAGCCATTTTTGTTCTCTCTAACACTCACCACAAGTTTTAATATGACGTCACTTTGCAGTTTGCTTGCTTCCTTTTTTTCACCTTTCAGAATCCCTCTGGTGTGTCTCTGGACTTTGTGGTGGCTCCCTCAGCCACCTCAAACCCTACGTGCAGTTTGGCACTGGGAACAGAGGGAAGAAGTCATCTGAATAATGAGCTCATGGCTAGTCAGACACAAGTTGATATATGGGGTAAACACACAGATTGGAATTCTTTCATAACATCTTGATTACGAAAAGATAACCATGATATTTATATCTCCCTAGTTACTTGTAACACCCTCATACTGTGTGGGGGGGAGTGGTTTTGTTCTGTTTTTAAAGCAACTTTCCCATTTAATGCTTTATTGTGTGCAGGTTTTTTAATACTAATTGTTTTGTGTCTGACTTATGTATTAGGTGTTAAAAAAATCTCAGCATCCCAGTTGGAGTAGATTTTTAGTGAATTCTCTCAAAGATATTACCCCAGTAAGCTCCAGAGATCGTTTCCATGCCACTTTGTACATAAGCACTGCCTGTGAGTGGAATTTTATATTTTGGTGGTGCCAAAGGTTAAGCCTTATCATGATGAATTTGGGTCCAGAATGCTAGAAATTTCAGGTGCTTTCTTCATAGTGAAAATAAGTGGCTGGAGAGCTCTGAGAAGCTTCCCTGCTTTCCAGTCTTGGTAAAGCCTGGTATTAGAGTAATTTCCTGGAGGTGGATGAGATTTGGTTTGATATCCATCTGTGCTTTCCTACTTCAGAAGACCTGTACATCCCCTTCAGTTAGCACACAGTGCAGCTCCCTGCAGAGGTGAGAGCACTGGGCGTGTGGTATAATAGTGCTTAATGTTAACCACAAGCTTTTTATAGCAGAGCTCTTCTTAAATGTGAAAATTTCCATACAACTTTTTTTCATGCTACAGGGTGTCATATTTCAAAAGGCAGCAGTATGGCAAGCCAGTGGTTAGTTTATATGATTACTCTGAAATTAGTAAAATGATATAGTGATAAAAATGTTGGCTGTGTGTACAGTAATTTCTTCCTGGAGTGATTTCTTAGGTTTACAAGTAATTTTGTTGAAAAGTACAATAGTATTTTGCCGAAAGAACTTACACTGCAATAGAAAATATTTATTTTCATTACTTGTGTTGTTTTACTGATTTTCTTAGTTTGCTTTGTTCTTAAGGTTCAGTGACAAATGGTGACAAATTGGGTTATAACAAATCTGTACATTTAGCAGCTTTATGTTCTTTTCTGTCTCTTGTAGTCATGGAATGAGTCCTCAGACAAAATAGTTTTCCAGTAAGGGAACAAAACAAGTATCTAGCTGTTCTATTCACAAATAAAATGCATCATACTTTACAAGTAGAGATTTTGGACATAGCTTGAGTAGCTTTTTGTTGTTACATCTTCTGCAGACCTGCTATTCTGAGGTGCCGAAGCCACATTTGTTTGGAAACTTGACACAGCTGAGAATTGTACATTTGCCAAATGTGACTCTGGACATTGATCTGGATGGTTAGTGCTATTTTTTCATGGGGAAAAGAGTACAATCAACCTTGAGAACTTGTGCCACAATAATCCGTTGCTTTGAATGAGATAATTTCAAAGAAGGATATACCCGCTGATTTTTGTTTTCTGTCTTTGATGTTGAGGCATGGGTAGAAGTTTTGTATTGTGAACGTGTGAACTCAGAATCGCAGTGTCCATGCAGTGTTACAGCAGCAGTAAGTGACGCTGATGGAGGCTCACACACAAGTGGTGAGATTACTCACTCATGGACGAAAATTCTGTGTTTGGGCAATCTCTAGGCATGGCAGAAAGCAGGTCTGTCCCAAACGGCTTGTTGATTTGGTATGTATACTGAGAAGATAGTTACTCTCCTTGGGTGATAGGTGGGCAGAGATCTGTCTGAACTTGTTTTTTGGGGTTTTGGGAGGGTTTGTTTCTTAATTATTATCATTAGCTCAATGCTCAGGCATTTCTTGGACATTTCACAGATAAAGCATTGCAAATGCCACATGACCCTAAGCAAGAGGCAGCGTGAGCAACTTCCTCTACATTGGATAAAACAAGCAATTCCTAGGGATGGGTCCTGTATGTTGCTCCTATGGGGAATGATTCCTCATACTTCTGGGCAACAGTGTAAAGCTCTGGCACACTCTTGTTCTACATGTACTACTGCTGTGCTACTTTGGTGGATGTTAAACCTTCTTTATGCAGAAATCATTGTTCTGAGACTTGAGAATAGCCTGTTTCATAATTACAGTGCAAGTTGTAGGTCACTGAAATATTGAGTGTTCATTTAATGCAGTGCACTCTTCAAAAAAAACACTCCAGGCATTTTACACTTTGTAAAGGAAAAGAAAAAAAACCAACAAAAAACAAAAGCTCAGTAGAATACCCAGGGAGAGTGAACAGAAAAATATGTTCTCTAATTTAAAGTGATCCAGAGTCTTCTCGAGTTCATGAACCAGCACTGCCGTTTGATGTCAGCAGAACTGAGCGGAAGCGTGTGGTTTGCGAGCTCGCTGCTGCCGTGGAGTCACAACTCCTGGCTGGCTGTGGATGGGCTGTGCAGGGCAGACCACAGTGCAAACCCGCTGATTGTTTGCCCCAGGACTAAGACCCTGCCCCAAATGGAAACGTCAGCTCCTTTGCCCAGTGCCATGCTGGATGTTCTGCAGCGTTTCACATCTCGCGTGGGGACAGACCACGATTAACGTAGATGTGGGCAAGGACATCTCCTGCTTCTACTTGGCCAGATAGCCTCCATTGTAGGAGGAAGAGAAAAAGCAAGCTATGTTCTTGGACAGAGAAGCAAGCTGCTGCTGGAAAAGAAACAAAATAACATTATTGCCTCATGTTCCTTTAGCATGTGACCAGTTACGGCAATTGCTGATTGTCTACATACCAGGAAAAAAATGCCCTGTAGTATAAAAAGTTCCCAGTCTCTACTTCAGGTCTTTACAAAGGTCTAGAGACAGTCACTAAGGAAGTCAACTACTAATCCAACTTTTAAATTGCTCTTTGCTGAGCAAGAAAAAATCAGAGAGGACAAGAGACTGTTTCAGGGGAGTTTATAATCTGTGGTGAGCTTTATTTTTTTTTTTCCATCATCTCTGTGATTAGCTGAATGAGATGATGTCTCTCATTCTTTGAAAACTAGCTTTTAAAATATAATGAAGCAGATAGAAAAGAAGCAATTTAAGAGAGGTCACAGAAGACTTGCAAGGCCCATTTAACACTTTATGTCATATTGAAGAATGTATATAAAACTTGGTAATAATGTAAATAAACAATACAACTATTCTATATATTGTATGCAAAATATAAATAATTTTGTTTTCTATATGTACATATACATATAAAATATTTCCATGTAGCCATCTACCTGTACACAAAATAGTGAGCTTATTGCAAACTTTTTTCTTATTTCTTTCATTTCAGCTGGGTTTTATTTCTATTTATTCCTGGTTCTTTTCATTGTGAGGTATCTGTCCATTGAGAAATAGGGAAGATTTAAGTAGATGTATGTGAATATTCCTCTAATGTAGCTGAAGAAGCTGTGCACGTCTATGCAGGTCTAAAACAAGCGATTTCTTCAGGAGAGTGTTTTTAGTGAACTAATAGCATTTAAGAAGTGGGAGGCTTCTCCTGGAAGTGTATAGATGTCCCCATTTTTGCTTTGTGGAAGTACCAAGTAGCCATTATTTTATGCATTACCCATGTAAAGATATGATGAAATAATGAGTACTTTGCCGGGAAAGCTCTTGGCGATTATAAAAGTACTCGAGACGTGGAATGCATAAGCATAGCAAAACCAAAGTGCACGTCATTTGGGTATTGGTAAAACCTACCTGCCTTAAAAAAACCCCAAACAAAACCTGATCACATTTTCCTGCCCAGGAAAATAAAAATAAAACCATAAACCTCAAAGTTTCTGCAAATGATTTGCTACTAACGTCAGTATGTTTTTTTAGAGAATGAGATGTTTTAGATCAAGCAAACATTCTTCTGACATTAGTGACGTAATGGTCTCGTGTTCAGAGAGATTTCCTGTTTACTTTGGGTCTGAACACAGACATCTCAAGAAAGAAGGTGCTAAAATTTTCATTACACATCTGCATATAAAGACAGCCCAAACTGTTCCAAGATCTGTAGTAGGCTTTATATACATTTCTGTTCTCTAGAAAAAAGGGGGTAAGTGACAGTTTAAAAATCTCATAAAATCAGAGATGTCTCAGTTTGCTGACCAAGCTAATTCCTCAGTTTTAGTCCTGTAATGCAGAAAATTATCAGGCAATGTCAGTGTGGCAGCCTTGTGAGCTACTGTCATGCTCTTAACTGGGAGCTTCGTTAGCAAATTCATCTGAAGTCAGGGGACTCGGTGTCCCTTAGAGATGAATTGCTGCTCTCCTAAATCTGGGGAGCTCACAGATGGCAGTAAGGCTTCTTTGTGGTGAAGTTCAGGACTTAATTTTATGCTGTAACTTTTCATGAATTTTCTGTTTCAAATCGTAACTTCTATGAGTGCTCACAGTAGAAGCAATGCATCTTGTTCATAATTTATATGTATGGTTCATAGTTCTAAGTTGCGAGCTTAGTTTTAAATGTATCCTTTTTTCCTAAAAGGCAGAGGAAAAGAAACTGCTGTTTTATTTGCCTAATTATAAAATAACAGGGATTATTTTTGAAACTTGCTGTAACTCTTCCTATGCCTTTGAAAATATGAATACATCGATCTCCCTTTAGCTATCCGCTCTCTAAAGAATGACGGAGTCTGTTACAAAACAGACCATGGTGAAGATCTTGGAGGGACTGAGATCAGAAATAAGTATTTTTGAGTGTTTCATTGTTTCATTTTTCTTTTTAACTCTATATGGTTGCATTTTGAGAAACAATGTCACAGATGTGGAAACTTGCTTCATCTCCATGTTATAACTGCTGAGCAGTCTAGAGACTGAAGTTCGGAACTCAGGTCAACATAACTTTGCTGCCAAGGCAGGAGGCCTTGTTTTACTCCTAGGTGATAAAAATCTAATAGTAGGAAAATACAGACTGTGGTGAAGTCACCAAGCAGATTTTGGTCTGTTTTAATGGTCTGCAGAAAATGAGATTACTGGTTGGTTTTGTTAGCTGACTTCACTAGATGAGGGTCCTGTGAGTGTAAAAAGCGTACGTCTAAATGTGCAATTGTGATACCGGTGTATGAAAAACCCAACATCAACACATGCTTTGGCATGAAATTATTGTATGTTTAGAGATTCTGCGAACGTTCCCTAAATCTGGTGGGTAAGAAATTGCTTCTTGTGGAGCTGTTTGGGAATTTACATTGGCACTAGAAACCAAAGCTGGATCTAGGAAAGCACAATTATGACAGCAACAAATGCACAGGCAAGATAATATACAGCATGCTGTAAGGAAAACATAGGATTTTGCTTTTAGAAAAATAGAGGAGGAAGGAGCAGCTTGCTGCCAGCTGCATGAGAATGGATTTGGGTTGGTGGGAAGCACTCACTGGAGGGGAATGTCCTGGAAGGGTCAGGCTGGGTCCGGCAGAGCAGTGCTCCGAGTTAACACGGAGCAGGATTAATAGTCTTTTGTTCATGGCTTTTACCTCAGTAACTGTATGCAGAGGGTCCTGGTGCTCTGTGCTGACAACACGGAGACACCAAGTAGCATTTGTGTGAAGCCAGATGGGGCTCATGGGGCCCAGCAGCTCAGCTGGCTTCCAGGTGTAACTTGGCCCTGGATGCAGTGGATCTCCAGCGCCCAGGGCTATGCACTTAGCGCCCTGAGCTAAGACGGCTGAGCCAAGCAGACGCTCTCTGTGAGGTGGGTAATTTGCAACGTGGATAGCATGCCTCTGAAGTGTTTTCATGGTAACTATAGAAAAAAGGGGAGAGAAATGCAATGCAACACACATTTTAAAATAGTGCTTATAAGTAGCTTGTCATGGATTTGATGCCACTTAAATTGTTTTTCCCAGGCAAAAACTGCTTCTCCAAAATGCTGATGTTCCTGTTATCATGAACACTTACTTTAGTCAGAAGGTGCTACTCAGTGAACATTCAGAAGCCAGAGAGAAGACATATGGTCTTACAAAGATGCCTATCAGGAAGAATGTTATATCTTTGGCACAGACCTTCAGACTAGATGACCTTGATGATAAGTTACACCAGGAACATTCGGACAATCAGGTATGGTCCATTTGGTTCACAATTAAGCACTTGGTAAGAAGTTCGTGAGCAGATGTTTTGAAATCATAAGAAAAACAGAAATTCTAAATTACTGACATGTTTGGTTTCCCCTTTCATTTAGTCAAGGCTGAATAATATGCAGTGTTTACTTTAATAATATTTTCTTAGTAGAGGCTTTTGGTCCATCCAAATGCTGAACTGCTTTGAGGTTATTTTGCTGAAATCTCACTACTGTGCTAAATAGTAATTACAACTTGGTTTTTCATTGATTTTTCTCTTATTCTTTATAGCTGAATAGCTAAAAAATAGCTGTTTTCTTCTAACTCACTCAAGATACTATTTAAAATAAGCGTTCCTTTTTCCTATTCCTATGTCTTAACTCATTTCCTTATCAATCCTATCCTTTCTTTAAAGCATCAATTGATAATATCATCCCCCATTCCCACCCCTTCCGTTTGTTTTCTTTCCTATTTTGACTTTATTTGTATTAAAATGACTACTGACTCTGCATTTCTGTAACTGTGGTTGTACAAGCTGAGGTAATTTAAGAGATTTGTTTTCTTCATAGTCTGTGCCAGCACTTTCTGAAAGTTAGGCTCTTGTAAAAGCTTTATATAGGCTACCTAAATGATTCTTAATATTTAAGAAGTTTGGCCCTTCAAGTTTGAAGAACAATGAGTGTCAACATTTTGTGTTTGCCTTATATATATCTCCCATTATAAGCCTGGGAATTAAAAAGTTACATAAATCAAATCCTAATCGCCTTTCTTGCTTCAACTCTAACTTGTAAAAAGCCTCTACTGTGGTACTTGAAAACCAGAACAATTTACTTGTTCCCCTCATGGCTCCTAGCAAACAAACCACTTCATTTAAAACTTGGTAGACAAGTTTTATTGCAACCACTTTGTAGACAAAGGGTAGTGTCTTACCACAGTTTTCTTTTAAATACTGCAAATTCTTCTTTATTGGTGTATAATACTTATGGCACAGTCTGTGATATTCTGAAAACCTTTCTTGGCACCCAGCTTTTTATAAAAACAGGTTTCATTGTGAAAATAGAAATTTGGCTCATGCTGCAAAGGGACCCATATGTATTGACCATGTTAGTCTATACTTGCATACAATTTTTATTGAGAGAGATTTATTTTAAAATTAAGATAAATTACGTTACTAATTTGGATTAAGGCAAACTGTAGTATTCCTGAAGTTTATTTTGCAAGTTTGAAAGGTTTTATTAAGAAAATATGTTTTGAAATAAGTGAAAAAAAATTAAAGTTTTTGCTTTAGAAGTTTTGTATTTTTCATTAATCATCTAATTCTTTTACTTTGAAATATTTTCCATTGAAATGTGTAAGTCTGAGGACTAGCTTACTAGTCTATAAAACAAGACACCTGTTCATTTCCAACTTTATTTGAAAGTCCAGAAGTATTCGAGATGAATTTCACTCTTTTTTTTTAGAAGAGGAAGGAACAGAACCTCAGAGAAGTAAAAATGAAACTCCATTCAAGGGGAAGAATCATAAGGGCTAATATCAGTTCTGTTTTCCTGCTGGTGTCACCTTTATCTCTCAGGAGTTGAGTTAGATCACTGCAGAGCACCAGTTAAATACAGGAGCACACCATGTGTGCAACTCTCTTGAGTTTTCATTAAAAATACACAATAAATAACTGGCCACTAGTCTGTAAGTTACCTTAGGAGCAGTAAGGATTTTGAAACTGATTTTGCACTTGCAACTTGATTTTTCATGCTGACGTTTTCCTGTCTAGCTCTACATAGTTTCCAGGTTCTCTGGAATGTTTCTCTTAATGGGTTTTCCTCCACCAGGTTGCTTGTGCTCCACAAATCCGTAACAATGGTGATTCAAAACAGCATCCCTTAGCACTGAGTGCTGTTAATGATTCTCTGCTTGAAATGGTGGAGAGCCAGGGAGCCGTGGGATGGAGAGAAGTGCAGGTACGAGTCGTTATCCAGAGGGTGTACTGTTTGCCTGCAAGAGGAGGGTGCAGAAGCCACACTCAAGGAAACAAGCCTCTTTGTGCAACACCCGTCACCAATTCGGATCCACCAAATGTTAGGTGAGTAACAAGATGCGTGGGAATTTCTTTGTTGAGGTGGGGATATACGAGAGACCAAAGAGGAGGGAGTTCAGAAATGTTGTTCTTAGTTGTCAGCCTGTGGGGAATAAGCACACTCAGCAAGGAAGGCATGGGGCTGCTGATGGGAGTGGTGTCGTTTTTTCATAGGTACAGTGTGACGCAGAAGTAGTCCTGCCCAGAGAAGGGAAGGATCTGTCTGTGTTTATGTCATCAACAGATGACAGGAACACTGAAAATGAATTAATGAGAAGTTAATTGAGAACATCATATACTGGTCCTTGAGTTTCACAGAATAGTTGTTACATCCCATGTGCCTATTTCAGTCTCTGGTACGCTCTGCTAGTAAGTTATGCTCGTGCAATGGTCTTTTGAAACAAAAAAGAAATACATAGACACAGAAATGAAAGGCTTTTCTAGAATGAGGATTTTGCACAGATGCTGTTAGAGAAACATAGGTGTATACTTCCATTGGGAAGTCACTGGAAAAAGATCCCGTTGGCTTCTGGAAATCTGGAGGCCACAGCAGTTAAGATTCCTTTACAGTAAAAAGTGTTGTGGTGTCAAAACATGAGCAGCAATGCAGAAGCATTACACGCAAACCCCATGGAACGTACAGCTTTCAACCAGTTGTTTTAGCCTCTTGTGTTTTAGTCTTTGCATCCTAACACTGTTCTGTTTGCAGTGGAGGGAATCAAGAACTGGACCTTGTTTTCTTAAATACAAAAGATATGGCAAACAGTTTTCCTTTCTGACCGATAGTGAACCATTGAATTCTTTCCTTCTCCTTTTATGATCCTCAAGGTTTGAGACCAAAGACTGATTTCAGTCTTTCTCAGCAGCCCTGGGTCTGAGATAGCTGTGTCTGTTACTGCATTTTCTTCCTTTGGTTTTGCACTAACTTTTGGTTCATGCTGGCTTAAATTTTTAAAAGGTAAGATGTATCAGATTTTATTTTCACTCAGGAAGATCATTAAAGTGAGTTGTAGTGGAAGAGCTGGTATTAAGGTTCTAAGTAAAGCCTTTCAGGACATAAGTAAACATTTCTTCCTGCAGTTTGGGACTTGAATGGAGATGTGCAATTGGTTTAACAGGTCCTATTGAGAAGTCTCCAGATGTAATTTGCAATAGGCTTTGAAAGGTTTCTTCAAAGTTTTGAAGAATTTGAGTTCCTCTAAGCCACCCTGCGGGTGGATAGTGGTGTCCTCAAAGGTCCTTCTTGAGCTTTTGAAATACTAGAATTCTCTCAATCCATGCTACCTTGTAAGCCACTGGGTGATTTACAGCACTCATTGATCAATAAAATTCCTCCAGAAGGAACTTAGGAAGATTATTTTTTCCTAAAATACAAGCTTGGTCATCACCCACAGGAAAGTAATTATCAACAGCCTTGTCCCCAACATTTTTAGGAGCTTTTACATGTAATAGTTACATTGAACTTTATTTTTTTTTTAAGTAATTGATACATCTTGTTGTGTGGACTCTTTGCTGTATTTAATTCATTCTTACTATAACATATACATTTTTTAAAAAGGAAAAGTACTTTAACAGCCCACATCAATATGTGGTTTTGAGGACAGTACTCCTCCATGTAGATTTTCTTCCAGAGGGCTACATTTGATGAAATGTCAGGGCAGCTGACAGACTGTTATTCAACCTGATTTTTTCATTTCCAACTCTTAACCAAAAGTACACTTAACTTGCAGTCAAACAAATTGAGGTAGTTAACCTGCCTGAGCCCACACCCTTCACAGGAATGGGGTGAAAGAAAACAGAAATCTCAGATTGCACTTCTTGTGTCAAACATGAAATAGGAATAAAATTTTAAAATGAGATCTTGTTGCTTCTACGTACATGCTGTAGGTGGGTATTCTCATGTGCAGTTGTTAAACTGGTCTCTTAAAAGTTCCTCAAATTTCATAGGTGTCTCAGCTCAGAAAACAGCTTGTTTGTTGTTGTTCACAGCTATCAGACTGTGTTTTGGATCCTGAATCAAAAAAACCAACCCACTTTCTCTTTCGCAAAGAAGGGAACGAACACTTCTTTTACAGACTGAGGAATGAAAAACACCTCTTGCTGCTTTATCAGCTGCTATTTCCATGGCTAGTAAACATCCACATGAGACCTCCTCTACCAAAAATGTCTATGTCTGTCACCTGATAGTGAGCAAAAAGGTCCAACACCCTCTGGCAGTCCTTTGAACCAACTGATGGCTTATTCTTTTGTACCTAAAAAACCTTATCTTAAACTTCTTTCTGTAAAGTAAAACTGCCATGAAAACAAGGTTTGTATTTCATGAGGCAAGATGAGTTAGATTATTAATTGTTTCATAAACAAAAATTTCTAATTAGATATCAAGGTACATTAATACCTAATTGATCAGTATTTTAAACAGGCTGTTTAATTGCGTATCTTCTTTTGTAGCACTCCACAATGACCTAGATGCTGTTGTCACAGGGAAGCATAAAAACCACCACAATAAGCTGAAAAGAAGCATGAAATTAAATGTGGAGTAGGGGAAGTGATACATTAGGTTCAAGGCATCCGGTTTCTAGTAAGAGAGTGGCAAATTGTGGGAGAAACCTCTATTTTGATTGTAAGGAAATGGATTAATTTAATTGATTAAAACTAACACTTGTGAAACATAGAAACTTCAGGGCTGCCTACAGGCATCTAGCATTTGTTGTTCATAAATACACGTGTGGAATATAGCCTTTTACTGGTAGACAGAGGGATATGTTTGAAGGGTTTAAGGTTGCTCAGCTGAATTATTCAAAGCATTTTCCAAGGATGCTGAGAAATCTTTGCAGAGACTGAGGAGTTCTCTGGCTTCTGTTGTCCGTAAATTGGATTCACATTCCCTGTATTATTGTTGAAATATTTGCCTTTTCCCCCATAACTAACTGCTCTTGCAAATGGACTTTTCATGCTGAAGGAGTTTCTTGGGGAAAAAAAAAAAAAGAAGAAAATATGACTCGCTGTGACTGTCTGCCCATTTCCAGCATTCCTGGCATACTTTTTGCTGCCTTTTCCCCTCTGATGGCAGAGAGATACTTTTGTTAATGACACAACACATGTTTGTCTAAACCCAATTGTTTTGGTTCTTTTTTAAAATGTCCTGGCTTACAAGTACGAGGATCCCAAAGAGACTCCTGTCAACCTGAGGAGCTCACTGGCGCAGAGGTGTCTGACTCACTGCGTCGGCCTTGTACTTTGTGTTCCTGGGATAAAGCAGTGTATGATTTGGATTTTGCTCCTGCCAGTATCTGTTTGTTTTGAGCAGGCCACGTGAGTTTAGTAAAAAATAGAGCTGGTCAGTTTTGTGCCTTAAAGGACAGGGCTGGTTGTGTGGCAGTCAGTGTAACTAAAATAGATGCATTTTTAGGACTATTAGGCAGTTAAACTGGTCAGAGCACTCGGAGGATTTGCGTGAGGAGGCTGGACAGAAAAGGGTGTTGTCATGAAGGAAGAGCTAACCACTGCTGGTAGAAAACAATGCTAGCTATAGCTGTGAATCCACACTTTAAAATCTGTGGGTGACTAGACAAATTTTCCATTCACTTCTCTTGGCATGTTTCAACCTATTTCCTACCTGCACAAAGCCTGCTGTAGCTTTCTATTCCAAGAACAAAAGAAAGACCATACATTTACTTTAAAAATTAGTGTGATCTGTATCTCTGCACTAGTTGTCATCTGTAGTTCTTTCCGTTTTGCTCTTTGTTTTCCATTTGCCAGATCATAGAGCAGTGGAAAGGTCTGCCACCATGCGAGCAGGACCCTTGGGGAGCAAAATATTTAGAAGAGCTGAGGATTTGTTTGAGTGGCTGGGAGAAATAGAAGTGAGGAAAATCACATTTCTCTTTCTGAGCAGGCCCAGAGAAACATGATAGTTGCTGTAATTCATTGTGGTCTAGCAAGTTGTTGCAAGTTTCTGAGTAGTCCGTTCATATGTAATTCTTTGTAAAATAGTTTTATTGGCAAGTGATAATCCTGTAGAACTAATTAATTTCTAAACTGGATTTCCTTTTCCCCCCTCTTTTTCTTCATCCAGTGATCTTTGCTGTTTATCTTAACACAAATCTAGTCAATGGGTTAACCTGCCTGGCAACAGGCACAAATAAAAGCCGAGTGTCAGATGCTGCAACTAGCATTCCAAGGAGATGGATTCATATATTGAAAAGTTGTCCTGCTGGTATGGAAAACCTACCTTAAGTTTTATAAAGCTTATTGAAATAAACAAAAACAACATTAAAAAAAAATCTCTGGAGGTATTCTTATTTGAAAAGAGCCCAGATTGGAAAGGACTGTCATGAAAGATCCATGTTCACAGATGCTAACATCTGTCAGAATGTTTTTTGTGGCTGACTTAAATCTGTTTACAGCATTCCATTTGTTTTTTGTGTTTTTTTCAACAAAACATTTTAAACGGAATGGTCATAAATGCAAGTTTTTTAAAAATTACATTATGTTTCTGGGATGTGATTTTTCAAGTGGAAAATAAACAGGAAATAAGTAACTGAAATGCAGTAGAGAGTACTCCATAAACTGAAAGGTTTCTCTATTTTTGCGCTTTTCAAATCCTTCACCAAAGTGCAGATATGTGCTCTTAATATTCTTGCAAAGTAGTCTAATTGCTACTTGACAGACTTATAATAGTTCTCCTAATAGCTGTGGTTCAAGCTCTAGTAACTAGTTTCTGCTTTGAAGTCTCTCTCTCTCTTTTTTTTTTTTTTCCTTTTTTTATTCACAGTAAAGACTCCCTGACACTTGGATTATTCGCTTTTGCCTCCACCCTGCTCTATTTGTAATTCTCGAACTGGAGCCACCAAAACAGAGAGTAAGGACAAAAGACTGTTGGAAAAACAGCTTTAGTATCACACTGTCCAACTAATACTTTAAATTGTCTTATACAGTTAACACTGTAGCTTCCCCATGCTGTTGTCTGGATAGCCCTGAGAGTCTGTTTTCCCTGCTGCTGATGCTGCAGATGACTAGATGGAACTTGGGCTTCTTCCAGTGCCACCGTAGTACAACAATTTGTTAATTTGACATTGCCGTTTATTTTTCAGTGCTAAATATTTACATAATCTTATTCTGTCCAAGGGCAAGGTGAAAGCACTGTTATCTGATATACTCTGTACAAATAAAAAAAAAAGACCCCTCAGTGTACACCAGCGTTTTTCGTCCCTGTGCTGGGAATAGGCAATTAAACAATTTGCTGCTGTTCTAAAATATGTCAGGGCAGTGATAAAAAATGCTGGTACAGAAAAGAGGCTCAAGAAGACAAGACGATAGCCAGCACAGACCACAAATGTGACAGGGATTCAGTCTCTTTGGAAAGCAAATGGACAGGAACAGAAACCAACTATCATATGGCCAGTACTGTGTGTGCAGGCTCCTGTATGCATCTAGCAAAAAGGAGACACTGGTTGCTTGTATTTCCTCCATACTCAAGTGTTTAGACTGATCAGTGAAGCACCCATGTGCTCCCAGAAGACAGTCACACACACCCCAAGCCTTTGTTTTTTTGGTCAAGAAGGAGGAGTAGCTCTACTAACTGATGTATTCCCCATGATAGAGAAATTGTAGAGATACCTGAGTAGCACAGAGAGACAGGTAAGGGGTGTAGAAGCATCATTATGTAGAGCTGTGTGTTCCCCACCCCTTACCTCGTAACCATACCATGTCACACCTCCCACCTCTGATGGCTGTGTGCACCCACTTGGTTGTTTTTGAGGGACCTTGGAAATGGTGGGAATGGGAAGTGTGATGTGGTCCCTGTACATTACCTATCCTATGGTAGAGACCAGTTGAGGGAGAAGAAAGCAAACGATTTGAAAAGGTAATTTTCCAGCCCTAGAGCCACAATCAAGGTATGTGCTGTTGTACGTTCCGTGGTTTCAAACGGGAATAGTAATTTTCCAGCACCTGTATTTGTCAAGAATTATTCTAAGATGGCCTACATAAAAGGTATGGAATCTTACCCTTGGCTTTGACCTTTCTTGCCCCTTAATTTTTGTATCTCTGAAAGTTTTGTGGTTGATGGAACTGAGAGCAGAAATCTTCCACGTGTATTTTACACCTCTACGTTTCACTGACTACATGACTTCCTGGAGGAAATGTTAAAGTTGTGCTGAAGCTCTCAGAAACCTTTGTAAAAGTCAGATTGTGTCTCTTGAATTTGTTTTCCTTCTACCATCCTACCCAAAGGCAAGAATCATGAGCAGTGATAAATGTTATAAATGCCAGGATGGAGGCGAGCTAGCAGTTGGGAGAGAAATTTAACCACCTGAATATTGCACAGGATTTCTTTGCCACTTGGGCAGTTAAACAGTCTTTGTATGCATAGCCTTAAGTACCTGCAGAGGCAGTGCATGTGCAGGAAAACATCAGCACAGATTTTATGTAATAGTAATTTTCCAAAATGGAAGATCCTTAGAAATAAATTTCTATCATCAGATTTGTAAAAGCTTCTGTTGGATATAACCGATCAGTACTCCTTGGAAAAGTATTACTGACATACTCTTTTGGGAAGAAGGAGGTCTTGAGTCTCAAAGAGTCAGGAATACACAGTTCTCTGCAGATTGTGGGCACACTCAATTAAGACAAGACAGACTTTGAAAGGGACAATATTGCTGAAACATAGGCTGGATATCAATATTTTAAGCTCTTCTACACTTTCTTTTATAAAATGCAAAAGATGAAGATAGAGCAAACAATGCAAATAAAACAAAGCTCCTCAGAGAAGACAATTAGTTCTTTCAGTAAGCATTGTGGTTTAAAATTGGTATGTAAGTTATAAATGTGACAAGGTTATCTTATGTTCACGTGCCAGTCCTGACTGGTGTCTGCTGGTTTTGTTCCATTTCTCACAGCCAAAGGCAGTCAGTAGCATCACACTGAGTAGGGATCTGCTGTGCTGAAATCCTCAAACTCATTTCAGTTAATGCTTCAACTCCCTCTTTGACTAAAGGGCTCTTCACAGGGTTTGGAGAAGAACATGCTCCTCAAATAGGAAAAGTGATGAGCAAAGGCCTGGGATGAACTTCCTGTATATTACACTTCACAGTGTAAGGGTTTGAGTGGGTTGGCAGATAAGAGAGATTTAGTTATTTTTTAATTTTCGTCCTACAGTGAGAAAAAAAGGAATGATTTAACTGGTACATACTGCCTGATACATGTTCAAAATGGTTTTGTAACACGCTGAATTTAGATACTTGATTGGAGGTGTGTGTTTGACTGCAGTGTGGACTCCTCTGGACAACATGCTTTACAAGTGCCTAGGGCTAGGAGTGAATGCAAAGTGTACTTCAGAGGTGTTTCACATTTGACAGGCTGAGAGAGCTGGGGCTGTTTGGCCTGGAGAAGAGAAAGCTCCAGGGAAGAACTTAGAGTAGCCTTCCAGTACATAAAGAGGCCTTGCAGGAAGGCTGGAGAGGGACTTTTTACAAGGGCATGTAGTGATAGGACAAGGGGGAATGACCTTAAACTGAAGGAGCGAAGGTTTAGATTAGATATTAGGAAAAAATTCTTTCCTATAAGGGTGCTGAGACACTGAAACAGGTTGCCCAGGAAGATTGTGGATACCCCCTCCCTGGAAGCGTTCAGAGCCGAGCTGGATGGAGCTCTGGATAACCTGGTCTGCTGGAAGCTGTGGATTTCCTCTCTGAGGCAGCAGCTTTCTCCACTATTGAATGCAAATAAGATCTGGGCATGACAACTACAGATGTTCGTGTCTTTGTCCTGTAACAATGGAATTATGCATTTTCCGCTGCCTCTGAACAAATGCCAAAATTTGTAAATTCTGTTTGACATGAGGAAAAATGTGCAAGGAAATTAATTTGATTGGAACAAGTTCTGTCACATCTTCAATATGGAGCTATAAATTAAGTGGCTGTATTAACATAATGTACGTGGGAAGTGGAAGACAATGTTAGCAAAGACACTCAGTGCCTAATATTTCCAAAAAGTGTTTTTAATTTCTTTATTTCTATTTAATTTAATGGTAAGTGGATATTTCCTTTCCAAGGGAGCTGAAAACTGCCAAAACTTTCCTGCTGCAGCCTGGGCTGTTTAGTCATGATTAAAAATATCTGGGTTAGGAGCTCATCTATACCTCGGTGCTTCTGTGTATCTGAGTCACCATTTGTATTTGGACTGCCAGGGTTTGAGGGGGAATCATAGCAATAACATCCTGAGAAAACAGGTATTTGAAGTGGATGCATGAACAGTTAGGAAAATCAGTGTCTCTCAGGCTGTTTATGTTTCAACAGTGCAAGTGGGAAGGGACTCTACTAAGGTCGTGGATTTTTAAGAAATTATTTGGAAATCAGCTTATATGTACAAGGAGAAGGAGGAGAATTCAGAGCAAAAAGAGGTGTCACATCTGGTTTAGAGGTTGCAACTTCAGCAAATCAATGAATTGCAATCAGATGATTTCTTTTTAAATGCTTGCAAGGGTTGGACCTCTTAGGATAACATCTGTATGCTAGATTTAGGAAACTCCTGCATAGACAAATGAGTTGCATTCTGTGATTTGTTTGATCCCTGCTGAATACATAGAAGCTGCATTTGGGGGTGATCTGCCTGGTTGCAGTTGCTATTTGGGTAGTGCAAATCAGAAGAAATGAAAAAGTCATGCATTGAACAAAATCATGAGAAAGAAGAATCATGATATTTGGAAATAAGATACTTTTTTTTCTTTTTTTAAGATAAATGTACTTTTGGGTATTCCTAAACTTTTTCAATGAAGAACCCCAAATTTCCTGATCAACGTTATGTATAAATGGATTTCCATTATAAAAATGAAAAATAAAAGCTAGGTATGATTCTTACTTATTGATTCAGGCTTGTGGTTAACCTAGTGTATTGGATATCAAGCCAACATGCCTGGCCTCCCTGCGAACACCTGAAGGGTTTGTCTCTGTCTGAGGTCACCTGCTGAAATCCGCAGAAGCAGATGGTGACAAAGTAACTGCTTTCACGATAAATTCACCAACTATTTTAACTGAGCAGATAATCAGTCCAATAGTCAAATAATAATGAAGATTTTGTGTGTGGACTAATAAAAATTGCTGCTTGTTGTAGCACTTCAGTATCCTGATGTTTTGGTCTCAATTTGCAACTCTTAGTTTCATGGAGTAGAAATATATGCTTTTTTCCTTTTCTCTATATGTCCTGGATAAACCTGAGTCTCTGTCTATTATTTTCTGCAAGTTAGTTTTATATTTGGCACAACAAAAACGTAAGTGCTGCAGCAAGTTTTGAGATCGTGCAGAGCTCCCAGGTATCAAGTGCTGTTTCTCTGCTCCGTGAATGTCACTGCCGCGTTATTCATTATCACCGACTCTGTAGCAGCGAAGCAAAGGGATATTACAGCGGAACACGGGGCTATATGGTGAAGTGGGGCTGCGTTCAGACTGGCACTTTTCTGCCTGCGGGTCAGTCCCTTGGTGAAGGGATATTTCCTGCCTGTATCCCGGCCCTCCCGGGAGCGCGGGGTTGCGGGAGAGCACGAGGTGCGTCTGTGCCCCTGCATCCCCCCGTGTCTCTGCACACTCTGTTCAGTAAACACACCCGGGGCAGCCAGAGCGAGCTGGTTCGGAGCAGCCCGTTCATTCACACAGACCTCTTGGAAAGCGCTGCCTTTGCGCAGCCCTGACGTACGGGCTGCGGGAAGTGGAGAAGTTAGTATTTATGTTTTCATTAATGCTTTTTATAGCTGCGAGCCAGCTGCAGCTAGTTAGCGTTCGCCTAGGACATCTATTAGCGTGCAGACCTCTTACGCAGGATAAAGGGCTTCTGATGGAAACAGAGTTGTTACTCATGGTACTCCCGGCTGCGTGTTTACATGAAGGCTGTTTGTGCTGACATGGGGTGTATATATTAGAACAGCATGCACCTTTCGGACGAACAAGTTTTCCAGGATTCAAGAGGATTTTGTATGAAAACTTTCAGTGTAGCAAGTGTTGAGATTTGCATCTTTAAATGGCGTATTGCTTGTTTAAAAGCTGTTCTATTTAAATAATTCTCTGCAGCTATGCAGATAGTAAAATTGTATTGTGTTTAGCTTTTAGGCTGTATTGTGAATAAGCAGTATTCCTGCAAGTCCTGAACACACCAGTCTGGAGTGTTAAAGTTTCTGCTGTGAATGACGTAAGTGACTGGCAGTAGCACAGGGTGAATTGGACCTAAGGGTTTGCTCTAGAGAAATTGATGGCTCAGCTATCCTTCTCTGGTTTCTCCCAGTTTTTGCTTTTACAGTTTTTTTCCCGTTCTTCTTCTGGAAGCTCGTTAGTCAGGAAGGCATTTAAAAATAAATAACGAAAGCAACTGCAAAACAGAGAATGAGGAAGGCACGAGAAGTTTTGTTTTTAGAGCTCCAGTATGACAAGCACCGTAGTCTCTTAGTATTTGCATCAATAAGACAATTTCCTTTCCTGGTCAGTCAGTGTTCCCCTTACAATTCTGACACCTCCGTTCATCCAGGCAGCCACAGAGATGCCTAAAGAAAAAGTAGGAAATTTTGTCTATGCTCTGCTTTGCATTTCTGTAGAAGGTGTGAAATGAACTTAGTGCTTTCTCACAGATAATGTAGTCCTTCTAGTAGTTAAAGCTTTGGAATGGAAAGTTTCAGCACTGACTTCCCTCTCAGGTAGTTTTCTCCTTCTGAAGGTAGATTGTACTGAAGACCATCATCTCTATTCTTTTTCTTCCCAGGTCTTTTGCTGCTACTTGCAGTGTGTTTTACAGACTAGAGAAGATTCCTTCGCCATTGTAAAACGATCTCAGCATGAACTTCCACTCCTCTTATCTTTGTCAAAGTCCCACCAGTTGTCAGTGATGAACTCTTTTCAGTCAAGGGGAATTCAAAAAGTTCATTGTAAAAAGCTTTGTTTGCCTCTTTGAACCTAACCTCATGAAAGCATTGATTACATCAGCCATCATCATGTCAGAATTGTACCTTTATGGTTCACAAAAAGAAGCTTTATAGTGCTATTCTTTTTCATCTGTGCAACAGAACCTGTGTGTGAAACTGCTGAGTAGCCCCACATGCCAGAGTCAACTCACATGGTTGAACTGTAGTCTTAGCAAGACAAAAAGTCGGGTTATCTCCCAAAATTGAATCACTTCTAATCTTCTGTTCAGATAAATTTCCTCCACCCATCCATTTAGGTACACCACCCTTAATGATCCACTTGAGAAGAATGTGACAGGCTCTTGAAAGCCCTGTGAGGCTGCGGAAGCGCAGCTCATGAATTATGCGTGTTCGGTGCCTACAGCCTTAACCTCAAAATACAGGTGGGAAAACTTATGTCGGCAGTATCTAGACTTCCCTACAGATCGTGTCTGTGATTTGGTTCTCTTTTGCCTTTACAAGTGTGGTCAAGGCTCAGTTCGTTCTAATTTCAAAGTCAGCTGGTCTTTCGAGGACCAGAAGAATAATTTCTTACTTGGCAAATTCCAGCTTTGATGTGCTCACATCCTTCCTTTTAATGCAAACCCGCAAAATTCTGCTGGAATGTTTTGCACCATTCGGTGAATCTGCTGGAAACTTGTTCAGTGTGATCTGATAGAAAACATTTTTGTTCATTTTTACTATTCTACTAAATGCTTTGTAAGGGTTTGGTTTTGGGTTTGGTTTTTTATGCAGAAGGAAATGACCTATGCGGTGCCATCACATGCTGGCCCTTGGGCTTGTTTTGGACTTACTGTTCAGCCATTCAGGGTCTTTGTTCATTTGTTCCTCATGCTCTTGTGACTGAAACGAAAACCTCTGTGCAAGAGCTTAGTTGGAGGAATGTGGATAATTGGGAAAAGCAGTTTTAACCAACAGAGTTTTCCCACAAAGATGGCTGGGACAACCAGCACCGTGCTGCTGGCTTTGGGTTTTGTGGTCACAGATCATTGTACCAGATACTGTATCGACCATGTAGCCTAAAAAGCAACGTCTTTCTCCTCCAAACATCTGGCAAAGGTGTTTTTAGTGCTTTCTCAAAGTTCATACTTCTGTATCATCTCACTTAACACAGCCAAATTTAACATAGCTGGATCCTGACTGCCCAGTCCCTTCCCTGAGTCAGTTGCCAGTTGTCTTTAGCTTTTGGTTTTAATTTATGGCTAGTTTTCCCAACATGCAAAGAACATGTGTTTGAGGGCAAGGAGGCATTTTTAACCATGGCAAGGCACCTAGTTACAGCATGGATTTTCCCATTCTTCAAATGCTGTGATGGTCTAGGATAGTACATAATTATATCCTGCAGCCAAGTGAAATCATTTTTACTAAATCTGCAGGAGATTTTTCACTTATTTTTTGGATGAATTTTTCTGGTTGCTTGAAGATGGTCTTTTTCTTGTGTGCTCTGTCCATAGGATCCTAATGAGGCACATGACATGTGGGAGGCATGGATAACAGAGAGATAAAGCTGTAATTTCTGTCATCAGGCAGTACTGGGTTGACAACTACTAATTTTATCTAATCTATTCACCATATACCTTACTCCTTATGCTGAGTAATTGCCAGAAACTCCCTTCTTTGGCCCCTTTGCAAAATGTTTAATGCATATTTTCTCTCTCTGTTTGGGTCTGTATTATGTTAGTAGATTTAATATCTGAGAAATGGTTGTTTTGCCTGCTTGAAAAAAAGAAATTATTGTCTTGGGGTTCAGATGTACAAATGGAATGGATGCTGAAGAAGAGGGAGCTTTAAGGAGGTATTGGAATTGGACACCTTGTTGGTGTGTTTTGCAAATCTGTCCATACACAGTACAACTCACGACAGTAAAGGTAAGACAAGAGAAAAAATTAACAGTGATTTCTCTAGATTATTTACATGGCCTGTTGTTCTTCACACACACACACACACACACACACACACACACATTTGTTTCATCCATCTGCTGAAATTTGCTAAAAGCATGTGAGCAGTATAAGCAAACTGCTGCATATCTCATGTGCCCAGTCTGATGAGGCATGAACCTGGTTAAGGTTTGTAGGCATTCTGTAATAATTGGTATATGTGCCTTATGGAAAAAGAGTGGAAAAAAAAATTACTCATATGATGCTATTTACCAGTAACAGTTTTTATTTCTGTTTTTATTTGGAAGTGCTGAGTTAAGATTTCAGATTAATCTGAATTGATGGTCTCTGCTGAAATTAAAGTTAGAGTGTCTATAAACCAATTGTCACTTTATGGTTGAACATGGAAAACTGTCAAATAGAAACGTTTTATACACCAATGACAGGCAATGTCTGAACTACTCCCTTTCCCCTCTACCCCCAGTTATCAGTGACCTTTAACTACCAGTTTCCTTCACCAGTTAAGTCCCCATTTTCTCAATCACCCACATTTAATTCTAAAAATTCATCTGTTTTGTTCTCAGCAGTACTTCCAGTGTGAGTGTCTACTTGCAATTAGTCAGACTCACAGGTTTTCTTCATCCTGTTGTGAAGAAAATGTTGGCTGACCAGTCTTTTCCAAGTGGAGAAGGAGGAGGGAAGGCAAGATTGGAGGAGCATTTCCATACTGGGCACTTTAGGTCAAGCATGAATGTACAGAAAGGTGTTGAAATCTTGGGAGAAGCTGTAGGCAGTAAGTGAGAGTGATGGTCTTGTTGGGCAGCTTCCCGTGGGAGTTGGCAGGATGGTGATTTGTGAAAGGTGTGTAGGGTTAATTCTTCTATTGAGTAAGTGCTCAACTACACTTCCAGTCACCCTCTCTCCTGGCTTGTGTCTGCTAATCTGTCCAGTAGGGAAGTGAGAAAATTAAAAAAAAAAAAAATTAAAGGAAGCCCTTTTTATTATGAAATTGTGACAATTTTCATTTTCAATGTAATTAGTTCTGAGAATTTAGAACCTTCAACCCATGCCTGCCACTCCCTTCCCACACTGCCCCAGCAATGCAGAAAAATGCAGATAATCACAGTTTCCGTCTTTGCTGAGGCATACCTGTATGCAGAATTATTGAGGAGATGAGTGCCAAATACATGAGGTGCACATTTAAACTCTGGTAATTTCCCACAGTAAAACTTTTTTTGTTATGCTCACCTGAAGGAATTTTAGTCTAGCTATGGATTAGTAACAGAAACTTGTTCAGTGATGTCCAGTATTTTTCCCACTAAATTATTTCTTGAGTTACTTTTCATCTTCTGCTCTTGGTCTAGGAACTAAGAGTTCTCTATCACGCTCTTCCTGACAGCCCCTCTGCTTCTGAGGGGCAGGAGAGAGGGAAGAGCACCAGAGTGCTTGTGGAGAAGGCAGGAATGCTGGTGCTGTAGCGGAGTGGAGCAGAGGGGCAGTTTGGGCCATGGGGGCCGTGGGGAAATGTGACCCCATGGGAGATTGCTGTGCTGGCAGGGCTGAGCGTATGTGCAGGCGTAGAGGAGCCCAGAAAACATGTGGCTCCTGCTGTTGCTGAACCCCATCCTGCCAAGTCTCCATGGAGGCCTCTAGTATGGGTTCAGTAGCTTCTGGCAGCCAGGGGCTCTCTGCATTGCTCATTTGTCCTTTGGCTACAGCTTGCAAAGCACAGCTCCATCAACAGCTTATCACATGCTCTGCTCTTCTCCCTGAAGCTCTCCAGGAGCACATGCCCTTTCTCCTTTCCCCTACTTTGTGTTCTGATTAGTGTGTGACCTGCTATTTCAGAACACCCTACAGTTTGCTTGGCTTCTTACAGCATGTAAATACAGTCCCTTCCCAAAGAACTAAAAATCTCTTCTTTTTAAGACCTGACAATTAAGGTGATTACCAAATAGCTTGAGGGAGAATGTATTCGAGTTACATCACTGGGACCATGCAATGTCTCAGCAAAGACTAGTTCAGCTCGCAGTGAAGTGTGTTTGAAAGCATGTGTAGTGTTTGTGAGCTGGAAGCAACCCCTGCCCGTAGGTAGCCCGATATTTTCCACTATGAAAAATTCTTGTGACCTTTTATTTGCAAAGCTGTTTCAACTCCATTGTTTGCTGTAGACGTTTGATGTTCAGAGGGGAATGCCCTCGAGGTGGGAAAATGCCTTGTTTTCTTTGGCAGCGGCTACAGCTGGCTCTACCATGGAAACAGTTGGGGCTGGAAAGGGAGGAGGGGGAGAGAGATAAAGGGTAGACTTTCCTCCTCCAGCCTGAGAGGTTTGTGCCACCCCAGACAGGAAATGTTTCAAGATGCGGGACAGGGAGCTGAAGTAAAGCTGTTCCCAAGCCATCCTCCCAAGTGGGACATAAACCACACTGTGCCAGCTCCCTCCGTCAGGGCATCACATGATGCTTTCTGTGTGTGTGAAGCAACAGATGGGTGGCACTTACCTGTAGCCTGACCCAGGGCTGGCAGCATTCCTCTTTCTTACCCAGCAGTGGGACTCAAATGTCCCCTGATTCAAACAGTACCGGTCTGCTCAAGCTGTGGGCCTGCTGATGCAAATAGACATTCTTTAACCGTGTGTTGAGAGGCACAGGTGCAGAATACTCCAAGGGATGTAATACATATGTACTGAAAACTGAATGTATCATCTGTTGATTTCAGAGTACTTAACCTTATCACCTTCAGATTCCAAACAGGAAGGTTTAGGAAGTTTTATCTATATCTGCTTGTGAATTTAAAAAACCAAAAAAACAATCCACAAGAACACAACTTAGGATGTGTGTGGGTTTATATATGTTTATATGAACGAATGATACATATAAACTCTCTGTTTACTCTTTCTAGGCCCATGTTTTTTCCCAGAGCAGCACAGCCTGTTGCACTTTCAATTTTTTGGATCAAGCTTTTCTTTCCATTTTCTGCTGTTTTATCAGCCATGAATTTCTGTTTTCACAGCACAAACCTGAGATCTCTCTACTAGTTTGCAGCCAGTATAAATTTATTAATGGACTTTAAAGTCTTACCTTTCTCTCTCTCTCTCTCCCCAGCTCAGTGTTATACAATAGAAAGAGATGAATATTGCTAAATAGTTACAATTTGTTTGCAGAATTGATGTGGCATGTAAAGCAAATAATTACACATACAAATAGTACTGGTACTCGCAGCTATTTCTCCTGCATACGCATATAAGGGATTTACACGCTTGTAAGGTCATATTTTGCTTACATAAACGATCTTATCTTCTTCCACCTTGTGCCATGTGGTATTCCAAACATTGCAGGGAACATGAAAAATGTCAACAGTATATACAAATCCTTTTGGCATAAGGCACACAGTATAGACCAGTTGCAGAGCATGTGGAACAGGGCAGTGCAGTGATTAGAATTTTATTCAGGAATTTGTATTTCTTTTGATTGTTTCACCTTTAAAGTAGTTTGTTCATTCAGGGTGAATTAAGGTTTTCTCTGAACAATTAAAGTGAGCTGGGCTAAGGAGGTGCTTCTCTGAAAGGAGCTGAGAAATTAAAAAGAATCCCAAAAAGTAATATTGGAGGAGGAGAGTCAAGGAACGTTGGGCAATGTGGGAGCACTTATTAAGGAGTTCTGCTAGAATGGCAACAGTGCAGGAGTCACTGACACTCTCCCCAAGGTGAGACCAGAGGGTGGGCTTGGGAGCAGCATCTCCTCTTCACCCTGTGTGGAAAATGTAGAGAGAACACTCTAGTTCTTGGATTTCTTACAGGAAAATAAATCTCAAAATGTGTTAGTCTGGGGGGAGTGAGAAAGGGAGGGTAGGAAGGAGATGTGGGAAAAGAAGAGGAGGAGATGAACATTCATCTTATTTATTGTGGTTGTGAAGGTGTGCCTAGGATTGGTTGATGGGGATTGGATTAGGTGGTAATTGAGTAACAATTAATGAATCAGATAATCATTAATTCTGACCAGATAATGAGGGAGGGTAGGAGAAACCATGTGTTTAAACAAAGGTGGTTTTAGTTGAGTGCAACTGTCTATTACTTAAGGGGGCTGGAGGGAGGGGGCAACTGGACATTGCCATCTTTGTTTGTCAAGAAATCTTTCAAACACCAATTTAGCATTTTTTTCATAGTGGATTGATCCAAGATTTGACCCTGCTTCCTTTTTGTCCCATCAACTACTCTCTTAGAGGTTGTATGCACCTTCCTTGCTTACATCTGTGAGTTGTGGGATTTTCCCACTTTGAAAACACATCTCTCCATGTTACTCTCTTCAGGTGATACAAACCACTGCCAAAGAGTAAGTAATTCTTTATAAGTAACTGAACCCTCACTTGATTAAAAGAACATTTTAAGCTTATATAGGTATGTTACAAGTGAAGGGGAGAAGTGACCCCCAAGTGAAGATACTTTTCTCTTATTAAAAAAAAAACCCAAGAAACAAACTCTTTATCATGTAGGGGGTTTTAAGTCTTGATTGTATTATAAGGGTCTTTTTACTTTCTTCATCTTTTTGCTTCTTGTAATTCTGCTGAAAAATGTTGATGCTACTGGTAGAATGACAAAATACAGGAATTGAGGTAATTGCATTAAGGGAATACTGAAAAAAAATCCTCATAATTCAGTTTCTCCTGCTATAAAGACTTACAGATAGCTTCTTGCTTTAAGCTAGCATAATATAATAATATTAAGCATTTCTGATGGTATTTAAAACTGGTGAATGTTTTAAATAGGTTGAGAAAAATTTGCCATTGGCTTGTTGGTGTAATCTTAGGTTGGCTTTATAAAAGAGAGGTTAGGTAAGAAACTGAGGAAAGATACTGCTATTTGAATACTTGAAGTAATGATTCATTTAATGCTTTATATAAATACAGAATTTTAAACTAGCCTATGTTTATTTAGGTCCAGATTATTATTTATGAGCTGCTTGACATTCCAAAAACCAGGGAACAAAAGGCTCCTTATACATAATTTTAAAAGGTGTGGCAATCAGGTAGGATTATCTCTTTTACCATGTCATAATATCTTGATGTTTTTTTAGGGCATTTTATCCTTTTATTGTTTCCTAGAAGAAATACAGTAAGCCACATACAAATAATCCTTTAATTTAAAAAAAATTACTTTGTTTTACTATATTTTAGATGTATTAGGCAGCAGTTAACATAGTCCTGAAATTTTCAATAAACTGAAGGGGAATGCAGCATTTTATCCCTCATGAGTAAGAAACTGCAATTACTATGCCAACTTTTTTAACAAATATGATTAATGTTTGAAGTCACATGACTAATAATACCAGCTGATAAATACTCCCAGTTTCCCTGACAGGCAGCAGGTTAACTAGTGAACAATCAAAGAAGTATGATACTTGAGGCTTTTCAAGAAGGATCAGTTATTTAGCATAGCTCAGTTCCCAGGAAAAAGTAGTTTATTCTCCTCCTGTCAATCCTGTTTTTCAATTATTTTGTTTTCTCCTCAAAGGCCAAGCTCTATGACATCTTTGTGCATAGCTGCGGTGTCGCACAGCACTGTGAAACTAATTCTGCTAAAGATCTGTTACCTGTTCCTTTGGGAGGTTAAGTCTTTGGCGTATTGTTCCATTGGACATCTGAGAAGCAACATTTGCTTTATTGTTACTGACTTTTCCTTTTCTGGTGTGACACCATTGTGGTGGTACCACAAAGAGAACTCTTCTAGATGTTTGCATGACATTTCAGGAAAACATACACCCGAGGTTCTTCTATACTGATGATGCCTCAGATTCTTTCTGAGCTGCCTTGGGGAGTTTATAGGAAATTGCATGAAATACTGGAAGTACTAATAAAACCTTGGCCTTACCACAGTCGTGATAAAATTTTGAAAAGCAATCTCATCTTTGCAGACTGACTGGAAGGAGCTACCAGGTTGCTCTCAAAGATTTGCCCATTTAGTGCAAACTCTTTGGACTTCAGTCTTGACAATTAGTGAGGGATCAGGAGAGGAACACGCTTCTGAAGAAGGCAGGAGCCATACATCATTTTATAGATACAAGGAAGAGGAGGCAGTCTTCTGTATTTTCAATAGCTAAAGGTCACATAAGGTTTATAGTGCAGTAGGGGTGGTGTGGATGCCTTTGAATTTTCTCTAGAGAAAGTTTGTGTCTTACTTGGTCAGAGGAGGAAGAGAGCTTTGATATCGCTAGTCCGCATACAGTCAGGCCAAGCATGTTCCTGCTTGTAGAGTTGGGGTAAGGTTCAGCTCCCTGTGCACACTGATCAAAACTCATCTGATATACGTTCCTAAGTGTTCCTGTGGATTTCTCAAACTTAACTTAGATAAATGAGTTGTAGTGCTGAGGGCTAAAGCAGGAGAAATTGCAGTGTCCACTCAAGCCTCAGACCCCTCTACAGGATGTCTTCTTTCACCGGGGTGAATAAACTGTGTTTTATATTTGTTTAAAATTCTGAAATCTTCTGCAAGCAGAACATGTTTCATATTTAGAAAGAAAATATTCAGAGGGCTTCATCATTCCAAGATTTCTTTGGAGTAAGAACATTTAAAATATTGTCTCATAAACTGAATTGCAACAAACAGCTCTCAAAGGCTACTGGAGTTCAGTGAGAGGTTTGGGAAGTGACCAGTAGTTATGTATTACATCAGGTGGTGTAATGAGTACCATTGCCTTTTAAGTCTTTTCACTTCTTCTGTAATACTAAATCTAGGTACAAGCGTACATCAATTACTGTTACCTCCATATGATGGGCTGGACTATTTGGATATCCATTTCACATATGAATAATACCATTCCAATCTGAAAATAAACATAGTAGGAGCTTGTGAGTGGTAAATGGTGGAGGGAAGATTGGTCTCTCAATAGTAAAAGCCCCAAGTGCCTGTCAGAAAGGAACACAGATACCTCATTTGCTTTGCTGAATTTTGATAGTTAAAGACCACCTTTAGCATTTTGTGCAGGAGTTGTTTTTATTTTTATTTTGCCTGCTACCTTTGTGAAAGGAAATATTTAATAATTTTTTCCCATAAATGTTTACCCGTAGCTCTCCCGAATTAAGAATGTCTCACTCTACAGGAATGTGAACTAAAAACCAAATAAAGCTTGTAGGCTTCACAACACGGTCATTCGTGCCAGTGCTCTGGCCTGTGCTAATGATGACCCAGAGTCTGACAGTTTATATCCATTTAGTTCTTTAAAAACAGTGAACATAATTTCTTCTCCTTTTTTTCCCCTCCCTTTGAATCAGCAAGAAAGTTTGCTGGGTTTGCCACCATCTCCTTAAATAGGTACTATTTTGGTCATTATGAAAAAAAAATTTAATTGTAATTCCTGCAAGTGCGAAGTGATAAACCAAAGGAAACAATATTCTTAACAGTCTCATTTACCAGCTGATTTGCCTCAGTCCAAGCAAAGGAAATACTAAAGTGAATATGTTCATTTGAACATAATAATTTTTCACTCCAGTGTATTTCGAGAGTTGCAAATGTCACTAAAGGATTTTGAAAGAATTTTTTAAATAAAATTGATTTACAAGTAAAATAGAAAGTCATTCCAGCAGACCATTAAATGACATCCACATTTGAAGCTTTAGGTAAGTTGAATAAATTCAGTAAACTATACAGAAGGTACATTAGAAGAAATATGAATCAGAAGTGTAGTTGGCAGTTGGACACAGATTGAAATTTGAGTTTGAAAGCCTGAACTTCACTTTTGAAGACTGTTTTACATATTCGGTGTAATGAACTGATTCTGCTGGGGAAATTAGGTTATGTGTTTGTGTGTTTTTGTAGTGTATAGTTGGAAATGCACATTGGCAAACTGAAGAGACTAAATGGACTTTAAAATATGCAAAAAAGTAAACTTTTTGTAGGGTTTTAAACATGTTTTCCATTAGACTGGCTTTCAGTGATTTTGAAGTGTTTCTGCTGGTCCTTCTAGGTTAAGCGTACATGTTTTAATTTGCCTGTCTCTTCTGCAGTTATAAAATTAAAATGCAATATTGTTTCCAATGTTACATTGTGCGCTATCATTTATGTAAATATTTTGTGTAAAAATTATTTTTACAAGTGTTATTCTTGCAAGAATAACAACCCCCCCAATCTGTGGGGATTCAGACCAATATTTCCATCAAAACCAAGCCAAAAGACAAATGCATGAGGCAGGAGGATTGTGATGGACCTTCAACCAGTGGCAGAAAGCCTGTTTGTTTTTATGCTTCATTTTGGGCGTGACAAAGCTGTGATCTCTCATTGGGAAATCCATGCTAAATTATTCTCTTTCTCTCTAATCTGCTTTGAAATTAATCTGATTCCATGTCTATCTGCCCACATGTCCTCACCCCAGTGAGCTTTTTGCCACTACATGCCAGGGTGCCCGTTCAGGTGAGCTGGGACAGCTGTTTGTGATGCTAAGTCAGCAAAATGATGCAAAAGAAAAACAGAATCATAAAATGGTTTGGATTGAAGGGACCTTTAAAGGCCATCTAGTCCAACCACCCTGCCTTGAGCAGGGACATATTCAACTAGATAAGGTATTTCAGAACCTCATCCAACCTGACCTGGAATTTTTCTGGGGATGTGGCATCTAGCACTTGTATGGGCAACCTCTTGCGGTGTTTCACCACCCTCATTGTAAAAAAAATAAGTTCTTCCTTATATCTGGTTTGAATCTACCCTCTTTTAATTGAAAACCATTACCCCTTTTCCTATCACAGCAAAACCTATTGAAAAATTTGTCCCATGTTTCTTATAAGCTCTCTTTAAATATTAAAAGGCAATAAGGTCTTCCCAGAACCTTCTCTTCTCCAAGGCTTATCAATCCCAATTGTCTCAGCAGCTTGTCTTCATAGGAGAGGTGCTCCAGCCCTCTGGTCATTTTTGTAGCCCTCCTTTGGACCTGCTCCAACAGGTCTCATGTCTTTCCTGTGCTGAAAACTCCAGAGCTGGATGTCGTACTCCAGGTAAATAACTTTATTTTTGCATCTGAGATTTGTTTGTTAAGGCAAATCGATTCCCTGATCTGATTTCTTGTGCTGCCTCAACCCGGTTTTGCCATGACAGTTATGAGGGAGGAGAGGGGACAGCTTAAAACTGTGGAATCAGTGGTGTAGGGGAGAAAGACCTTCATCTGGTTTCTCTGCTTCCTGGCATGAAACTGGTTTTTAGTTTGTAGGTGCTAAATCTGTGGAATTTTGAGTTTGTGGATGCCAACCGCATTGTTGATACCACTTGGAAAATAGTGATTTCAAGTCTCAAGTTCAATATATATCTATATATACTTCTTTTTTTTCTCCATGGATGTGTGTATGCATCTACATTTGCGTAAGGAAAAATGTTTCGTTTACAATTTCGCTGTTCTTGTACATCATGAAAAACACAGAATTTTATGATTTTACAGAAAAATCCTTCAGTGGATATAATTTCAAGTCGCACAAGACAAAAATAATTTTGAAATCTACAGAGCACTCAAATGCATGCCGTGAGAAGTTGGATATTTTCTTAGCTGAATCTGGTCATTAAAAAGTTTAGTTTGTGGGGAAGTGTAGGTGGAGATGTTAATATTTCTTTCATTACTCAACTAGAAATTTGAAAACAATGTAAAAAGTTTCCTGTGTCCTGAGATTGCCTATGTTAATTTCAGTCTTTTAATACAACAGTCTTACACAAAACAAGTAGAACATGGAAGGTTATTTTGTCTGTTTCTAAGCAGACCAAGTATTCTGACCCTGAGCATTGCAAAGTCTGATTTCTGTTTTCTTTGAGCAGTTTTACTTAGATTAATACAGCCTTAGGTCATCAGAGATAGTAGGTGTTGTTCTTTCTTTTCACATGGCATTCCTCTGTGTCACACTGCAAACTGACCTCATCACAGATCATTGTAATTTCATTGGATTAAACAGAGGTGTTGGGAAGGGCTTGGAAAGACAAAGGAAGAGCATTCCTTGGCTTCTCCTTTTGACAGGGTTGTATTTCAGGAAAACTTCTAACTAAAACCTGTTGAAGTGCAAAGCTTGTGTGGAAGTTTCTTACTGTACAGGAAAATGCTGCTGCAGTGTGAAAGATAATATTCTTGCTTTCTGGGAGCATCACTTTGTGTGCAGCTGTGATAAGATTCCAAGCCATTTTTGTGTGTTTTGTAAATACCTGTTATTTTATTTCTGCCCAGTATAGGCTTCAGATAAGTTATTTTGAAAATATTGATTATTTGTTTTTCAATTTAATGCTACTCAAATCAACTTGCAGGTAAGAAAACTAGGAAGCGTTTAATATCCAAAGGATGCATTCCCCCCTTTCTCCATTTCACCCACTGTGTTCTGAAATGGTGCAACCCATTCTGCAACTGCAAATACCCAAAGTTTGAACCGCTTCTTAACTCTTAAGCAGTGGTCACAGTTAGGCAATCTTTTCTGGCAGCTTTAATAAACTGAGTCAGTAGAAGAAGAGGATCATTGTGGTAATTATCATAATACAACAGTTATAACAGTAGTTTCCATTTGTGTGTTTCTAAACCTGAATAAATAACACCTTGTAGGTGCTGTTGAAGTAGACTAATTGTCTCTGTTGTTCTTCAGGTAGGCAAAAATTGAGGTGGTGAGGGACGGTGCTTTTCCCAAGAGTGTGTCCTTCCAGGCCAGCACCAGCACCCTCTATCTAGTTGTTGCAGTAGTTGTTTGGAAATGATGAGTTGTTCCTATGACCTCATTTTGGAATAATTTCAGTGTTTCCCTCTGGCACCTGGTGGCTGCTTGCTTTCTTACTAAGGTTTATAAGTGCTGACGCTAGAGAAGTTACCCGGAGTTCCCGAGACGAATCTGCAGCCATGCCTTAAGATTTCTGTTCCTCTGTTGTTGACTTGTGCATGTAAAACAGAAAGAACTTCTGTTCACTTTCTTTTCCTACCCTGCTCACCATAATCTTTTGTTACCTGGTCTTTTTTAGCTAGAAAACAGTATTGCCTACTAAGGAACTGTAAGTGACTTCTACAAAACATTCTTGCCACTTCATCAATTGAATGTTGTTCGCATAGCTGTATATTATTAATACTAATTCAATAATAATTCAAAATCATTATGTAAAATATACAAAAAATACACTGTTTATATGAGGGTTGTAATACATTAACGCACCATCTGTAGGATTAAAACTTGTGTCCACGTGTGGAATGAAAAAATGAGGAATATTGGGAATTTTTCATTGATACCTCATATTGAAATCTGGATTCAGTAGGTATACAAAGGTCAGTATATGCAGTAGTGAAAAGCACATGTAGTATAGCAGATTGGGGAGAAGGGGGAAATGAATGGGGAAAGACAGAGTTATTAATTCAGATTAAACCACTGTAGGATGAAATTAAATGTTCTTTTGTTGTTTCATCCTAAATCAGATGATACCACATTTTTTTGTCCTACAAGAACATAAATTTTTGTGTGTGCTGTAGATAAATAACTTTTTGGCCAAGAAAGGAATGTTTGTGGTGGATTAGACTTCCGAACAAATTGAAAAAAATGCAAAATCTAGTTGTGTGTGTGGAACATTTTATATTTTGTGGGACTGCCATTAAAGGAACCTATTAACCAGTTTAAAAAGACCAGTGAAATATGGCTCATGCCTGTTGCAATTTTGAAATTAAAATTAGTGATAATGATACATTCAAATCAGGTTAGGTAGAGGTTGTAGTTCTCTTTTCTCCAAGAAAATTCTCATGAGTGTTTCTCCCCCTTTTCACTGGAAATGCACATTAACCACTTTTGGAAACCATAGGTGCAGTTACACTGTAAAATCTGGATCAGATCCTGCAGTTGCTGTTGGGAGTCAGCACTGCCTCAAGGCTAGCAGACCCCAGGTAAGATGAGGTAATGGAGGAGGCTGGAATAAGCCCCTTTTCTTAGTGAGGTTCAGGATCCTCACTGGGCTTCTCCGCTGACTTCCTTCCAACACTCTGTGGTGCCCAGGCAGGCTGCTGTTCCCACTCCCAGCCCAGTACCTCTGTTTCAGGTGCATATACATGCAGAAGGCTGTTCTCATGTTACCTTGTTCAAGATCAGGGCCTGAGCCCCACCCTGGCAGCCCCCCAGGAGGACAGCTATAGCCATGTTGAATCTCCAGGAATGGCACCAGAAGTCTCAGCCTCTTGGTTTTTCTGTAAAGGACCCAGGCTTTTTTGGGTTTTCTTTCTGAAGTTAAAGATTACCTTTTTTCCCCACAAGGTTTCTACTTTTTCTGAGCCTTAATAAGCTATTTTTAACAATCAGGAAGAGATGTAAACTCAGAAATTCACTTTTATTTTGTGTAAGTTCTGAAACTTAAAATTTACATGCAAGAGAGGTTTGGAGGTTTTTTTACAGCTCTCCCTACAGTTTTTCTTCTGCTTAAAAGTTATGTGTTTTCAGGGTTTAACCACAGATGGCAACTAAGCCTCACACAGCCACTCACTCAATCCCTTCACAGTGGGATGGGGGAGAGAATTGGAAGAGTAAAAGTGAGAAAACTCATGGTTTGACATGAAAACTCTTTAACAGGTAAAGCAAAAGCTGTTCATGGAAGCAAAGGAAGACTGGGAATACGTTCACCCCTTCCCATGGGCAGGCAAGTGTTCAGCCATCACCAGGAAAACTGGGCTTCATCATGGATAATGGTGACTTGGGAAGACAAATGCCATCATTCTGAATGTTCTCCCCTCTTTCTCCTTCTTAGCATGATGCCGTATAGTTTGGGATATTCCTTTGGTCACTTGGGGCTATNTCCTCTGTTGTTGACTTGTGCATGTAAAACAGAAAGAACTTCTGTTCACTTTCTTTTCCTACCCTGCTCACCATAATCTTTTGTTACCTGGTCTTTTTTAGCTAGAAAACAGTATTGCCTACTAAGGAACTGTAAGTGACTTCTACAAAACATTCTTGCCACTTCATCAATTGAATGTTGTTCGCATAGCTGTATATTATTAATACTAATTCAATAATAATTCAAAATCATTATGTAAAATATACAAAAAATACACTGTTTATATGAGGGTTGTAATACATTAACGCACCATCTGTAGGATTAAAACTTGTGTCCACGTGTGGAATGAAAAAATGAGGAATATTGGGAATTTTTCATTGATACCTCATATTGAAATCTGGATTCAGTAGGTATACAAAGGTCAGTATATGCAGTAGTGAAAAGCACATGTAGTATAGCAGATTGGGGAGAAGGGGGAAATGAATGGGGAAAGACAGAGTTATTAATTCAGATTAAACCACTGTAGGATGAAATTAAATGTTCTTTTGTTGTTTCATCCTAAATCAGATGATACCACATTTTTTTGTCCTACAAGAACATAAATTTTTGTGTGTGCTGTAGATAAATAACTTTTTGGCCAAGAAAGGAATGTTTGTGGTGGATTAGACTTCCGAACAAATTGAAAAAAATGCAAAATCTAGTTGTGTGTGTGGAACATTTTATATTTTGTGGGACTGTCATTAAAGGAACCTATTAACCAGTTTAAAAAGACCAGTGAAATATGGCTCATGCCTGTTGCAATTTTGAAATTAAAATTAGTGATAATGATACATTCAAATCAGGTTAGGTAGAGGTTGTAGTTCTCTTTTCTCCAAGAAAATTCTCATGAGTGTTTCTCCCCCTTTTCACTGGAAATGCACATTAACCACTTTTGGAAACCATAGGTGCAGTTACACTGTAAAATCTGGATCAGATCCTGCAGTTGCTGTTGGGAGTCAGCACTGCCTCAAGGCTAGCAGACCCCAGGTAAGATGAGGTAATGGAGGAGGCTGGAATAAGCCCCTTTTCTTAGTGAGGTTCAGGATCCTCACTGGGCTTCTCCGCTGACTTCCTTCCAACACTCTGTGGTGCCCAGGCAGGCTGCTGTTCCCACTCCCAGCCCAGTACCTCTGTTTCAGGTGCATATACATGCAGAAGGCTGTTCTCATGTTACCTTGTTCAAGATCAGGGCCTGAGCCCCACCCTGGCAGCCCCCCAGGAGGACAGCTATAGCCATGTTGAATCTCCAGGAATGGCACCAGAAGTCTCAGCCTCTTGGTTTTTCTGTAAAGGACCCAGGCTTTTTTGGGTTTTCTTTCTGAAGTTAAAGATTACCTTTTTTCCCCACAAGGTTTCTACTTTTTCTGAGCCTTAATAAGCTATTTTTAACAATCAGGAAGAGATGTAAACTCAGAAATTCACTTTTATTTTGTGTAAGTTCTGAAACTTAAAATTTACATGCAAGAGAGGTTTGGAGGTTTTTTTACAGCTCTCCCTACAGTTTTTCTTCTGCTTAAAAGTTATGTGTTTTCAGGGTTTAACCACAGATGGCAACTAAGCCTCACACAGCCACTCACTCAATCCCTTCACAGTGGGATGGGGGAGAGAATTGGAAGAGTAAAAGTGAGAAAACTCATGGTTTGAGATGAAAACTCTTTAACAGGTAAAGCAAAAGCTGTTCATGGAAGCAAAGGAAGACTGGGAATACGTTCACCCCTTCCCATGGGCAGGCAAGTGTTCAGCCATCACCAGGAAAACTGGGCTTCATCATGGATAATGGTGACTTGGGAAGACAAATGCCATCATTCTGAATGTTCTCCCCTCTTTCTCCTTCTTAGCATGATGCCGTATAGTTTGGGATATTCCTTTGGTCACTTGGGGCTATCTATCCCAGCTGTGTCCCCTCCCAGATCCTTATGCACCCCCAGCCTCTTCTGTGGGGGGTGGGATGAGGAGCAGAAAAGGCCTTGACTCTGTGCAAGCCCTGCTCATCAATAACTAAAACATCCCTGTGTTATCAACACTGTTTCCAGCACAAATCCAAACCACAGACCCACACCACCTACTCTGAGGAAAATTAACTTTACCCAAGCCAAACCCAGCACATATGTTCAAATGTATTTCTAAACCTATTGTTAGAAAAGGAGGGGGAATAAATCTTTATATTGCATTTCTGTCTCTCACTGTACAGCATTGCTTCTACTCACAGGCATACTGGATAATTATTCTTTGGTGTGCTGAATAAATATGTTTTATCAAAACAAATCCTTGAAAGTTAATGAATAGTTACTGCATTAGAGGTTTGAAAAATATTTCTAGGAAAAATGGTTGGGAATTTTTCAAAGAAATAATTTTCTGTCAGATCAACTTCTAAAATAATGGAAACTTCTTATGAAAAGCTTGTACAAGCAAATGAAAACTTGTGAAATTGCTGAAATGCTATGTTTTGAAACAATGCCATTTTCCTACTCTGAAACCACTTGTTTAGAAATTCCACTTTGGTTAGGTTTTTTTAACTTAGTTTTTTTTTAATTGGTAAAACAAAATGCTTAAATTGATCCAAGTAGGCTTCACTTACTATGTTTTCATTTGTTGTGTTCTTGTCTTGTTGATATTTTCACACTTCTTGCAGTAGTGGAATTTAGGAAACATGTTTTAAAAGTGGGCGATCAGAAAATACATTTTTTTAAAAGGTAGGCATTTTGTCTCCTATTTTTGAGAATATTGTTTGAAGGCTTTGTCAATTTTGTTTTAGCGTATTTCGGTATTTAAATTTAGGGTCTTCTTGTGCTTCGCCTTAGGAGTACATGAGTTACATAGTGTCACAGTGATCCAAACCCGTAGGTTTCTGACATTACCTGGCAGTGGAGAGAGAGAACACCGTGGACAGTGTGTCCCATGACAACAGGCAATGCATGAAAATACGGCCTATATTTATTTAAATTTTGTCATTTTCATATGCTGGTGGCTCTCTGCATCCTATAATCACATGTCCAGTAGGAAGGAACCCCCTTAAAGCAACCTTCAGACCTCCCTCTTATGGGTCCTGAATGCTTTGCCCTGGGGATGAGGGTGAAGCCAGGCTGGAGGAGCAGCCTCACAGCCTGATTTGACACCCTTCTGCACAGAGATCCTACTCAAGTGGAGAGCCTGAAAGGGAAAAATGCAACTGCTAAGTTGCTGACAGAAAATACGAATACCAGCCCTATTGCCTGTGGTTGAGAAGGGTAAGCAGCAGCGACTGATGATTAGACGGCTACACCAAAGCTTTGATGTGCTTTTGTGACACTGATGCTCCAGTGAAGATCAGGGCGTGTACCCTGATCTCAGGTGCTCTGCCGGCACAGAGAAGTCCCTGTCCTGATGTTTCCTCAGTGCAGTACCCTGACGACTTAATTAGCGCAGGAATGTGTGACAGGAAAAAGAGGACAAGACAGCAAATGTGACAATACAGAATAGCATCAACAGGAAACTGCATGTTTTAAAGACAAAAGTTATCTTGCTATCTTGGCTGTGATGTTGTATCTCCTGCTGGCCTGCAGTGAGTGACAGCTCAGGAAAATCCAAACGTTTAGCAGTGTCTGTCCCTTCAAGTCTGCTGAATCACATCAGAGGCTGTAACACCACCAGAATCGTGGTAGGAGAACAATGTGTTATTGTTGATATTCTTTTGGATAAGACACAAACCCAGAATCTTAACCACAGAATATTAAATCACCTCTTTTGGCATGAATAGATAGGTTTACTAAGCCCTAATCCAGTTCTAATTTACGTTATTATCTTTTATGTCTCTAAACTCTTCCTGTAGTTTTGATTAGATTTGGTCCTGTTTTCTTCTTTTCCTTGGAATATAAATGAAGAACAAGCTATGCTGTACTGATATTTGAACTGGTTCTTATTTTCAGGACCATTTTCTTTGTACCGGGAAGGGAAAATGGAATCAAATATACCATTCATGTAGTTTCTCAGTATTTGATCAGGGTTATTATATCAAATCCAGTGTAATTACTGATTATGTCATTACAATTAAATAGTATTCCACATGCATGAGATATAAAATATAGACTGCCATCTGTATGGGGTGATTGAGATTAAGATGCTCCAGCAGAGACTTTTTTCTTTTAGGACCCTTCCCACTAGCCCACATAATATTTGAAATCTTACACATCTGAAGATAACCAAAGTGCTGAAAGAAGTGAGAGGTTCTCTGTGCCTGTTTTAAGATTACCCAATTAAATGCCACCAAAAAACAAAGAAAAAAAACCTCCAAACAGACAAATAAAAAGGGAGATAATACGGGAAATTTAAGATTTTTTTTTTGTGTACTGTGTGCTGTATTCCAAGTTCTGATCCTGCTAAAAATGATTCCTTGAAGTGATAAGAAAATTTAAGTGTGATGTTTATAAAATTGCTTCAGTATTTGATCCTTGATTGGTGTTCAGTTTAGAGAGTTTAAAAGAGAAGCATGGAATTTGCATGAATGATTGGATGAAATCAAGATGAAGGAATGTAACTGATGCTGCCCAGATATTTTCTTGGGCTGCCGTACAGCATGAAATAAAGCTCATTGAAATCAATGGAAAGGTGTTAATTTGAGTGAGCTTTAGATAATGGTCCAAACCTACTGCTTATTTAAATTTATTTTAAGATTTAAGTAATTTATAAAGCTTTGCTTGACCTATGACTAAAAATGGGATTTCTCATTTTGCAAAGCTCAAATAAAAGCTTAAAATGGCAAATAAACTTTATTTTTCATTTTCGAATTGGAAAAACTGCTACCATCTGCACCTCTCTTTCAGCAGGGCTTGTTGTGTCCATAATTTCTTCTGTAAAAAATCCCAATGTATCTGGGGAAAGTGCTCCTTCAGTAATGCTTGTAGGTCATCCATAGGATAATACTGGTGTTACCGCAGACTGGTTCCCCCTCTAATCTCTAACTGAAAGAGATATGGAGAACAGCAAGGTGTCAAAAAGGAAGTGGAAGAGAAGTGATACCAGAGAACATTTCCTCCTCATCTTTGTCTCTTTCACCTTCCCCATTTTCTTCCTGCTGTTGCATCATCTCTAATGATCTCCAGTTGATTCACCTCCCATCCGCATTCCTCTTGGCTGATCCATTCCCTCCTGCAGGAGGGTGTGATGGTGGCCAGCTGCCACGGGGTCAGACAAGAGGGTCTTTTTTGTACATGGATTACAGCTGTACCCCGAATGATTTAGGTTTATTGCTTTCTTCTCCTATGCCCAAGAGTTTCCCAACGAATGGAGACGGTAGGACCGCCACATGCTTCTCTGGCTTCCCAAGACGGAGGTTTTACTGAAGTCTGTTGCTACTTCCCAACACCCACCCTGCTCAGAGCTGCAGCACCTTGGTACAAGTTGGATCCTTCATAGATAGGGCTGTGGGCTGTCCCTCAGTTTGGGGACAAATTTGGCAGGCCAAACCCACAATCATGAGGGGGCAACCATGCTTTTCTTGTGCAGGTGCAGCGCTGGGAGGGTGGGGGTTAAATGACAGGGTGCACCTGGAGCAAGATGAAGTGTTCAGCAGCAGTCCTGTCCTGCCAATACTGGCTCTTCCAGTCTTCCCTGGAGGCCTACAGGCTCTTCCAGTCTTGGCTGGAGGCCATGGTGGGCTAAGTGGTGGATTGGGGGAGTAGTCCTGAGGCTGCTCCTCTGGGCTTCTGGCCCCAGCCACTGATAGCTGCCTCCCGAGCCTGCCTCCCTTCTGCAGTGGGCCATAGCTCTGCTTTGCCCTGCTCTGTCACATTAGAGCTCACCAGAGAAGTGTAAATTCAGCAACTGCTGCAAAAGTTTTAAAAATAAATGCAAACTAAATTAAGATCTCAAGGGGGGGAAAAAAAAACCAAACAGGAAAAACACAAAAATTTTGCATGTAAAATATTTTTTTAAAATCTGAAAATCAGACTTTCACTTGCATGAATTTACATTTTTGCACTTCATGACATCGGTTGCACAGAAAACCCAGGATCTCAGAGCTTGAAAATGAGTAAAAATAAAACAGGGAAATATTTTTCTTCTTCTCTTAGTTTTTCAAATCATGTATTTTTTTGATTATAAATAGCTAGATCAACAAACTTGACTGACCAGCGATGTTAAGCACACTTTCGTTGTTGACTTTCAGAACTATTTAAACTCCTGAGTGCTAAAAATTAGAATTCCCTTTGGGAAAGCTTGTAGCTTTCAGTGGACTGTGTTGGAGTCCCCAATAAGAAGTAGTTAATAGGTAGACTGTGGTGACTTCAGCAAAACAACATAATCAATTCCATCTGCTTTTCTGATTAATCACCCGTATTATTGAAAGTCAGGGACACCATGAATTTGCAGAGTAAGCATATATTTTGAAAAGGAGGATAACAGTTTGTTACCTTAGTTGCAGTCAATTAGTCTGACTTCTCTCTCTTCGCCTCTGAGAGAAAACCTGGGACCAGCCACCCCCCTGCTCAGTAGCTGATCTCTACTCCCCAGGCACCCTGTGCTCCAGGGGCAAGGACAACAAATATCCTGATTTTTTTTGTTTTACCAGTTTTGCTTGTTCTTTTCAGAAACTGAATAGTTAAAAGGAATGAATAGAACGTTCTGTTTGGGACTTCAGTTTTCCAAAATAAAATATGTAAGTGAGGGAAAGGTTTCATTCAGTTTTGGCATCACTTTGTTAAGTCAGTTTAAGCCAAGGAAGATTGTTATTCCACACTGTTTGCTGATAGTAGAAAGTTTACATATCGAACTGCTTTTTTATTTTCTTGAGGAAAGAAAAAATCTGTATGAATTTAAGGGAAAGATCTCTTATTTGCTTTGCAGAAGAGATTGTTCTGTTAACAACTCATCAAGAAAGAAAAAAAAAAAAGATAAACAGGATTAACTGTTTACTTTAAGTGAGCTGAAGTCGGGTTGTTTTTCCGAAGAAGAACACAATGTACTGTTGTATCTGGTTTCCAGAGTGGTGTTTATCATAATTCCTCCTGCAGTGGTTGGTAGAGTGCTGGGAAGGCTCTCCGCCCACTCGCAGCTCGCTCCCTTTCCCTCTCCCATTGAGGCCTCCGGCCAGCACTGCGAGATGGAGAGGGCTGTCCTGTGTGATCTTTACTGCCTGACACGAGCTGACATTGACCGAGAATAAAATAACAGGGGCCGTTTCCTAGAACTCTCGGTGGACTGCTGAGAACTGCTACCATAACTCTTGTAAACACACGGCGTGCACACACAAACACGCTCCCTCTCCCTCATTTAGAAACGCACCTAGGAGAGGCAGCCACTGACACGGAGTAAAGGAAAACAGCCTGAGTGAAAAACACAACCGGCGGGCCCTGCAAGAAAGAGGAAAATTGCCTTCTGCAGGGGAAGGAGCCCCAGTAGATTGCACTTCTGCTTTTCTTCTTGGCTCTTTGCTCTGCCCTTGATTTTTGATGAATGTTGTACTTTTCTGCTAGTTCAGTGGGATGATGTGGCACTGACACAGCAGAGTATCTTTTTGAATAAAGCCACAGCTGTGTAAGAAATCCTGCAGGGTTGCTATATTTCATTTACCTTTCACATGCCATAGGAAGTGCACGAGCAGTGCTATACTACCAAGAATGCGATTTAGGATGATCTGTGCCTGCTGAAATGGGCAGGGTTTTTTTCAATACTCACTGCATGTTGATTTTTTGTTTTTAAAATAAAATCTTCCAGGACCCCAGTCATGGTTCTCTGTGGTTCAGAAGTAAATCTGGTGAATCCACAAACAATACAGTCTGGAAAGATAAGGGACCCCAGTCCGGCTGCTACAGTGTTCTTGCTTCATTCCAGATGCTGTAAAGCCCTCACTGTGGGTTTTACAGGGCAAGTTGAGAGTTCTCTAAGTCCTGTAGTGTGGAAGAAATGAGTTGATAGTGCAAGGAAGCCCTTTCTCTCTAGATGTACACATACATATATATAGCCTCCTCCCCTAACTCAAATGGGATCTAGCACACATAATAGACTTTGTGGACCAGCCCTCCCAGATACAATCGTGTTATTCAGCTATTGCTTTCAGATCACCCTTTGAAGACAGGACTTTTATTCTGATTTTTACATATAAGGAACTGAGGCGTGGAGGAAACGTAGTGCAGCAAAGATGATGTGAAACACTGCCAGAGCCAGGAACTGAACGCTGATTTTCTTGGAAAGGAGGGTGCTGAGCACCTTGCAAGAAAAGATCTTTTTGGCAGCACCCCACCAACTGCTGGAATTCTTGGATGCCAAAACAATAATTACAAAGTCTTGAGATTAAAAAAATAAACAAAGAACCCCTCCTCAGATTCATAGATAAGTACTTGAAATGACTGGGTGGTAATTACATGTTATATTTGGAACATAATTTTTTCTATTGGACACCATCCATAAGAAAGACTTGCAGTTTTCAACTGAGCCTGTAAGTTTCTTAAATACACATTTTTACTCTGGATTAGTAAATCATGACATGCAAGAAAATAATATTTTCTCTGAATTGTATGCTGAAATAACCAAGGGACTGTGATGGGATTCCATGCTGAAGTAATGGTACACTGAGGAACCTGAGGAGTGTGTGCATCATTATTTTTCTTACCAGCTACAATTAACAGCATGGTGAGTGAAACAATCTGGAGTGATCTGATGTGCTTGCGTTTTTTTACCACTCAAAATTGGTTTTATTTGCACAACAAGCTGTATGGAATGGGTCTTAGCAGAAGGACCATAAATTATGTCCCATGTAGCATTGAGGTGGCAGGGGGACCTGGAGGGAGGAAGGCCTTACTGCTCTGTTGTTGTCTAGCCTTTATACAAAGTTTTAGGCAATACTTAGGAAGTTATTTTTCCTTAACTCTCTGTCTTCCAAACCAGCTATCACTATAAAAATTGACTTACATGGCGTAATTACTTTGGATTTAAACTATGAATGTAGAACAACTTCAGTATTCATTTTTGAATCTGACATAAGTGAAGCTGTCCACGATACTGAAAATATTTTTCAAATGCAGCTCCGTAACTGTTTGAAATTACAGCTTAGGCTCCATATCGTGTTTGAGTGGATGTCAGGAATGTCTTTTTATGGTTTTAAATGTTTTGTTTACCTTTGAGAGAAATTCCATGTACAAATAAAACACACACATCAGCAGTTTCATTCAAAAGTGCACTTAGAGACAGTGTCATATGGGAAGTTTAAAAAGTTCATTTGGTGTCACGTGAAAACTTCGTGTAAGAAATGGTTTTTGCAGAAAAAATTGTCACACGTGAAGCCGTGGTTGCCGTGGCAAGTACGAAAAGCTGCCTTTCGTGCTACACCAATTCCTGACAAGTTGTGTGTAGCTCCCACCAGGCAGGTGGTGTTCCATGTTTTGGGTGGGAACGTTTGCAGTGCTATGCAGCCCTGCTCTCCATGCACACGTTCTGCATTGAAAAGGTAGCTCTGCTGACATGCTTGGCTCGTACAGGTCTCTTCCTACGCACTAAAGCTGTTTCCCACAGAAGTGCTGCTTCTTCAGGCCACAGGCAGAAAATAGTAGGTGGAAGGATTAACATGAATGAAGAAATGGAAAAAGCAATCAGCAGGCAGGGTATCATGAAAGACCTTGTGGAAGTGGTATTTGATTTTCCAGTTTGTGTTGAGCTATGTGATGATTCAAGGAAGTGAATAAAAATAAGCAACAGTTATTTTATAACCACTCTCACTCCCTTTTTTAACATATGTATAAAAATGGTAATGATAAGCAAGGAAAATCCAAGATGAGTTACTTGCAAGTGTATTACAGAAATCCTCTGTTCGGAGGTGTCTGCAAAAATAAACGTTTCCTTTCCTGAGACCAGAGAGGCCTCTGCTACATATTTTCTATTTGAGATGCTATGATAAGACTAGGTCATTTCCCTGGTGATACTCCTATCATATGAGCAGTTTCTACCAATACTTCTGCCAGGTCCAGCACTCCAGAACTGCCTTCTTTCTTTCCTTCTGGGCCCTTCCACGGTTGCCAAATAAAAACATACATGATCACAAACTGTACTTTTCAATAATTTTAAACCTCCAATTTTCAAAGCAAATTATCACTATTTTGTTCATCTCAGTGCTTCAAACCAGAGCACCAGGCTGGGTGCTAGAAATGTCTGTACTTGGACCAGGATTCTTCTTCCAGCTTGGCATTCCCCTTATAAACTGGAAACAGCGGTGCTTGTGTTTTCCTCTGTACCTATGTGCCTCTGCAACCTATGCAGAGAAGGAGATAGTTACCATCATCATTAATTTGTATTTGTAGCATTCAGTCCATAGCTGTGTTCTGTAGAGCTTCACTCATTATTTATTGACAGCGAATGGTATGGATTTTAAGCAGAAAACTCTGAATCTTGTGCCTCCCAAAAGAAGGCTACAGAGGGTACATTCTTTTCAAAAGGGAGCATGAAGGAGTGTATGACCTGGTGAATACAGTGCTTTTAATAGAGAAATCCTGCTACTGTTACAAGGGGAAAGATGGACAATTGTCCCTTTGCCCTGAGCTCTGATTTTTCAGTTACTGTATGGGTATGGTGAATGCAAGGAGTTCATAAGGTAGGGATAAATTAAACCTCAGTAGGGTGGTGTCCTGCTGGTTACAATTTGAATCTGAGCCATATTAGCAGGAGTTAATCAGCTCCACCTTGAGACTTGACCAGACAAGTTGCTGGATTGGAGTTGTGTAGGTAGTGTTGTGCCTCTGGTGATGAAGGGAGAGGGGGTTTTGTTTGTGTGTGTTTATGTACGTGTGCTTTATGCCTCTGCTAGGACCGCACCTCACAGAGATAAGAAGTCCTCCTGACAAACAAAGCAGCAGCAGCTGTCTCATGGATGGTTAAGATAAAGAATGAGCAAATATCAGAGCTAATACAAGCCAATTAGTTTTCAGGCATTTTCCCATTCCCTCCTTTCCCTCCCTTCCAAAGAGAGAGCAACTAATGAGGTCTGTGCAGAGTGCTGCAAAGGTGGTGGTGTTTGCCTGGCTGTCCTGCTCCTCATGCTGGGCTGCACAACTTAGCTGTGCGTGGAGAAGAGCTGCCCTGGGCCACATGGTTGTCCTCCTACCCAAGGCTAAAACAATTACTTGTTGGTTAAGATCAGCTCATGACAAATTTCTGCTGTTTGTTTTCACAAGACTCAGTAAAGGCAGTGTCTGTGTAATCAGTCCGTTCTGGCCTCTCTGCTCTCTCATCTCCTCTGCAGGCAGATCTTCCTTTTCTTATTCTTTGCCACTAGCTGCTGAGGAGGCTGGAGGTGACCAAAAATGGAGAAGGTTTTCATCACCCTTACCTCTCCAGGAAGTCAGCTGCTTGATAAAAGGCAGCAGTATGGAGAGAGATGATTTTTCATGCTTAAAAACATATTAGTAAAAGAAGGGCTTACCCTTTACCCATGAAGAGTGACTAACTGGGAGAAGGGCATGGCATTAATCCCGTAATCCTCTCCAGATTTCTACTGGGAGACATTTTGTCCTAAAGATCAGCACAGTCATAGAAATAATGCAGAGTAATCAGTCTTATCTTCCTCCAGCCCCCATCCTTGCTTCTGGCTATTAGCAAATTAACAAAATCTTCCCAAGCTTTTGCATGAGACTTACTGTGTCATTAAATTCAAAAAAAAAAAGCTAAACTCTGCCTCACTTCTTATCATTCCCTATCTTCGCCCCCTTTGTTATTACCAATGCGTCATGCTTCACCTTTTCCTTAGTCCGCATCTCCTCCATTTGCTCCTCTACTGGCTTTCCTGCTACCCCTCTCTCCAGGAGTGACTTCTCTGCTATTTTATGTGAGAGATTTCAGGTTCCAAACCCATACTTTAAGTTGAGGTGTTGCACAGGGTTACATCCTGCTGTCCCAAAAATAAAGATGGCCCTTATTTCCTCCCTGCACAAGAACCACTGATTAAACTGGAGATGTTGCCTGCGTTTTTTTAACAGTTCAGTACTGTGTGTGCTGACAAGGTATTGGTAAAGGTATGTTTAACCTGATTAATTGATACAAATCCACATTTTTGGAAAAAAAAGGTATTTCCGTAGATGTGCACAAAACATAAATGCTGAATTACTGGGGGACAGATACTCATTTTGACTTTGCAGCTTGTCTCATAATTTTAATGTGGGTTTTCATCGTGGTAGTGAGGTTCAAAGGGGGAAAAAAAAGTAATGGGACAAGCTGTTGGCTTTAATCACAGTTAGACTGCCTGCTAAAAATTAATTTGGGAGAACATTTGCTGTAATGTGAGAGCAACCCTGCAACATGGGAAAATAATCCAAATGCACTGTTCTTGGAATAAAGTGAAATCAAGGGAAAAAAGAGTTCTGGTAAGGAAGTTAAGGTCACGAATCAATGGGCTCTGAGTGCAGCTGAACTACGGTCTGTGATGCTGACGGCATGTACAAAATCCATAAGAACAGAACCAGTTCCAAAGAACAGAAGGGTAGTTCTCCAAGTGTGTTGATGAGTCTGTTGTGGGATACAGCTGATGTCATGATAGTCATTAAGTGGGAAAATCAGTTGTCCCTCAAACACTTATAGCATTTCAAGGTTTTGTAATCATTCATTTATACTGTTTTAAAGGCATGGTGAAGTAGGGAGAATGTGTTTGTGAACTTCTCTTCATGGTGTTGATCTGGGATATTTCTCTCTTAGTCTGAAATTGGGCGTCTGAAGGGTAATTAATGAAATTCTGACTTCCGAGTGAGTGAATACATACATTTCATTTTAAATGCATGTTGCAGAGAATCTGTGACTACCTTTTGGACACTGTTAGAGCAAATGCAGTAAATATAGTGTCTGCCTGCTCTTGTGTACGAACCTGGCAGAGCAAAGGTACTTGGAATCTGCTGCAGTAGGTTCTGCTGCTCTGTGTTCCTTCATGATGCCAATAATCACGAACGTATTCCCAGTGTGAATGGGAACGTTAATGATAGAAGCCTCAAATGACACAGTTCTTCTCTGCATTGAGCCTGGTCATCAGATGACCATTCTCCCATCATATGACCTGAGATGCCTGTATGTGCTGCATACCCTGGACAGCTGGAGTGGGGGCTTCAAGGAAAATACGTCCTCGCCTAGAAGCAGTGCTCCATGCAAGTAGGAGTTTACTTCTACGGAGTTAATTTTCAAGGAACTCGGATGATGCTGCTGCTGAGGATGATTTGGCTACAGTATTTTTTGGTCAGATCAGTTTCCTATCCTAGCCATTTATGTGCCACCACAAAGGAATGGAAATCTGTGGCCAGGGATGCAGGGAGCTGAGATTCCCATGTCTGACAGAAACCATCTCTTTGCTTGACTTAAAAGGACTTGGAAAATGCTCTTTTAGTGACTGATGTCTTCAGCACCAACCAAGCTAGTTTTATTTGGGCAATTAACGTGTCCCAGAGGACTTAATATGACCCTGGTGCCAGCTAGTCTGAGACTTACTTGTGTTCAGTTATGTCTCACTAAAGACATGAGAAATGCCAGTGATCAGTTAAGAGACTGCTGAACTGATCTGATCTGAGGCTCTAACTCAGTTGGCCCTTCTTGCTCCAAGATATGGAGGCCTAATTTTTCACAATTAACAGTCAACATTTTGTTAACATAGGCAAAACTGTTTGCTTTGTTGTTCCGGTTCCCCTCAATCTGATTTTCAGAAATGTCCAGAGAATATGAGCTCGGGTTTTCCAAACATAACAATATCACAGGGAGTTTCAGTCAAATCAGTTAAAACTCAGGGGAGTTCTTAACTGATTGTAAAGTCCTAACATGGAAAGCAGCAGGCAAACATTTCTGATTTATTTTGGGGTTCTTTTCTGATGATGACTCGGTTTGTATGGGACCTTTGTAGCTAGAGATATGGGGAAAATATGGGAGTCTTTGTTTGTATCCAGTCCTATCCCTCCCTGCTTCTTAAAACGAGCACCAGAATCTGAAAAATGAGGACTCTTAGCTGGTGCTTGCGCAATTGCTGCTGTCAGAAAGCCTTTGGGGCTGTATCTTACATCAAATGCAGCCTTCTTGAGGGTCTAAGCCAAAGTCAGACAGTTCATAATGAACAAGGAGAGTGTGATGAGTGTTCTTCCATGGGCCTACTTTTCCATGTGAAGAAAATACGTTAATTTCTTCAGTGTAGGACCTCATTTAATTTAAAATGTATTTTATAAAGATGTAGTGACTGCTGTTGAATGCTTTCAGGGTGTTTGTACTTTATAGGATGTGCTCCAAAAGCAGTTGGAGTTGACTTGCTGGGAACAATGGTGCTGCTCTGGGGAGGGTAGTTTTGGCATGTACCTTTGAAATGAACTGAATTCTGCTGCCTAGTGCACCCCTGAGTTTTATTTGGAAACAAAGATGTGTGTGCTACCCTCAAAGGTAATTTTTGTTTCCCTTTGACAAGTTTCCATGCTTAACTGTCTCTTTCTGAGGCAATTAAAACCAATCTTGTAGACAGGGGCCTCCTTCCTCCAGCCCTGCATGACTCACGCTATCGTGGCTGCTCATCTCAGGTGCAGAATCTTGTGAAATGCGTTTTTGACTATCTAAATGTATGACATCCACTGATTTTGCCTTATCTGTTATGACAGTACTATCTTCTCAAAATGCCATCAAGTTGGTTAAGCAATACTTCCCAGCCCTACAGCCCCTACTTCCATAGATTTTAATCAAATTGTTTGTTTAGCAGGTTCTTTAATTACCTTCTTAAAATAGTTCCTCTGGGCTTCATACCCAATACTGAATGTACCAATCTTCAGTTTTGTATTGTTTTGTTTCGGGTTTTTCTTCTTCAAAGAAAAAATTACGTTTTGCTCTTTATTGCATCCTGAGGAATCTCTTTTTAAAAAAGTTTGGGAAAATGTAATGCTTTCTTTGCCAGTCTCAGTGATTATTACCTGTGAAATATGTTGCTTTGCTTACTTCTAAGCAGAATTTTTATATTTATAAACACACACATATTTATGTTTCTGTCATTGCTCTTTCTTCACTGTAGAATTCACCTCAAGTAATGCAAAAATTCAACTTTCTTCCTTTTTAAGTACATAAACCAGAGTGCATAGCAGTTAATTAATCTAATCCCCAGTGCAAGCCCTGTACTCTTTGTTTCAGTCATGCTTCTCTATTTCATGACCCTGTTATGTCCTGAAAATGTACATGAGAAAACCTTTAATGATGTTGGGTTTGTTTATTGATACGTTACTCGATAGGAGTTCTGCAGATACTGCAGAGGATAAGCCCTGTCCTGAGGTTTGTAATACCTCTTTCAGAACTTTGCTCACTGGTTTGTTAGGAACAGATGCCAGTGAGTAATGGAGGAATGTTTTGCAGGTTGTGCCTCCTTGTCCAGGATGCCTATGGCATGTTCAGTGAAGTGCAGCTGCAGGCCCTGAGTTCCACAGATGACGTTGAGCAGTACTGCAGGAGATGGGAAGGAAAATCCTGCTGCTTAGCTGGAATGAAAGTTTTGCAGAGAACTACAAGAGGAAGGTGAGAACAATTAATGGAAGAATGTTTTGCTTGCTGTGGCAGGCAAAGATGATCTGCCTTTTTATTTATTTCTGTGACCAACATTCTTTGGGACAACTGAACCTGGCTTTGTTCAATCAAATGTCCTCATTGCCACTTTTGGGGCATCCAGCTGTGCTTGAGCCAACCATTCTCCAAAATGAGCATAAATAAGCTAATGCACAAATGCGCACTTAGCAGGCTAAGGAATTACTGTGTGCAATATTTCATAAAATGTGAGTGTTTTCTTCCTCTGCAGTAGATTCAGAGACTTAAAAACATGAGTTCACCTCCCTTTCATTGCAGAACTTTTTACTGCACTAAGTTTTTCTACAGTGTTGCCCAGTATGGCTTGATGTTTCAAGCACAGACTTTCCTTTCTGAGCTAAATTCTGTTAAGTATATATGGTTTTAGAACCACGGTTTAAGTTTCTTAAAAAAACAAAACCTTCCAAATCTTAAAGCCATTCTTATTTTGGAATAAGAATGTCAACAGCTTTACAGAAAAATTCCCCCAGGTAAGTAACAAACTGACTTACGGTACCTCTCAGATTTTGCTTATTCTGTGATTCCTCTTACGTTCTTCAAATAAAATATCTTTAGTCAAGAAAAAAAAATAAATAGATCGATTATCTTACAGAGTATCATTCTAAGGAAAGTGATACAATGTTCTCATGGGGACCTATATAAATATAATTAGATTGGTTCCGTTCTCAACATAATTTATTCGTACAAGCATCCGATCTAGATAAGCCTTTGCTATTAGAATGGCTATGGTATTTCTGCTGACACTTTTTTTCCTGTTGAAAAATGCTGTTTCATCAAAACCAGAATGTTTCATGGAAACATTATCTATTTTGGAGACAGCTTTGTTGGGAAGATTTTTTTCAGGTCCAGAGGGAGTGAATATTCTTTCTCTCGTTCTCATTTCATGAAAACTTTGTGAAAGTCTCATTTTTGTTTCATATTGGAACAAAAACAAATTTCAAAGCCTTGAAATGTTTAGCAAAATGGAATTGTTGTTTTCCAGCCAGCCCTATTCAGTATGCTTTTCTTTTTATGTACTTGCAGTGTTAATTTTGAGAGCCTTTGGATTTCAAGCCTACTTGCATTTTTATGGATCTTTAATAACAAACACGTCTTCTTATTTAATTATTTTGTTGGCTTTTTTTTTCAAGTTACATTTTTTCCAAACAAATTAAATAATGGCTTTGGAATTCTGGATACAAATGAAGTTTTACAACTGACTGCTGGTGCTTCCAGTACTCTGCCTAACTAATAAGAGACAGACTTCTTCTAATGTAAATTCTGTTTCAAAGCAGCAGTAACTTACTTCTGGCTATTCTGAGGACATTTAGAAGACACACTGCTGAAAATGCTGGTGGCTCAGCTGGAGCTGTGCTGGTGGTAACCCTGCTAGGGAACATTAAAAGAAAATGGATATAGTGTAGCTTCGGGGACAGTGCAGTGGTTAAAACGTGATTTCATTGTACAAGATGGGTGGGTGGGGGAAATGTTAAGGGGTTTATTTTTTTCTTAATTGTTTTAGCCTAAGTTCTGCTTTATAACTTTTTATTACTTTTAAGTGTTTGGGACACATTCTAGGTGTGATGGAAACCACAGTAAAGCCATAGCTGAAATGAATACGAGGGACTACTTGCTCGCAGAGAGCATAATTAAGCTGTAGAACTCATTGCCTCTGGATAAATGGATTTCCAGAGCCAGTGGTGTATCCGAGCACATGATGGGATATGCCTGTGAGTGCCCAACCTTGGCTTGCAGCACATGAGTGAGTAAGAACTATGTGGTCTGCCCTGCAAGAAAGACTGCTGCCTTTTTTTTTTTTTTCTTGAGAACACCAATTACTTTTTGGAAGGAGATGGCTTTGAAACTGTTTGTTTCCTGGAGTCTGACAGTGGCTTTTAGAGTGGATAAAAGAGAAGAAAATGTAGGAAATATGAGGGAAAAGTAATGACTTTTTTTGTGTGTGCCTTTGAAGCACATGATCTGGAGAAAGCCAGGACTGGCTAATAAGATCCCATATGTTCATGTTGTCCCACAGTCACATGGATTGTAATCAGAGACAGAGTGCTTCCTCAGTCCCTCTGTGAGATGGAGAAGATTTGCTGATAGATACAAGAGGTTCTCAAGCATTTTGCATCAATGGACCACTGTTATTGTTCAAAAAATTTTCCAGGCCATCATCCATCCTCATCATCAAATATTTAATTTCAAGTACTATTTGACATCATTCCAGTAAATGCAATTTTAAAAATCACTGTTGTAAGCTGAAGTTTCATTTCAAGGGCTAAAAATCTGTAAGCCTGTAATAAAGGGTATTTTACACGCAGGGGAAGACCTGGCTGAACACGTTGCTTGATCTTTGGAACGGACCTGTACTGTTAAGGAGTGCTAAAGAAACTAAACACATTTCTTCTCTGATAAGAAAACACTTGGGTTCCAAGAGAAAAGTGGGATAAGAACTTCTACACAACCGTGTTCTGTTTTGACAAAGATCAGCTCTGTGAAAAATTGGAATTACAGTAACCTTACATTGAGAGAAACACTTTTAATGTTGAATATTGGTTTTCAATATGCTTTGACAAGTAGTAGGGTCTTGTATAGGTTGTTTGAAGGTCTTTTACTGATTTATCACAGAATTACACAGAATCACCAGGTTGGAAGAGACCTTCAAGACCACTGAGTCCACCCCATGCCCTAACACCACCTCAACTAAACTATGACACTGAGTGCCACATCCAATCTTTTTTTAAACACATCCAGGGATGGTGACTCCACCACCTCCCCAGGCAGACGATTCCAGAACTTTATCACTCTTTCAGCAAAAACCTTTTTCCTAACATCCAACCTAAATTTCCTTTGGTGCAGCTTGAGACTGTGGCCTCTTGTTCTGTCAGTTGTTGCCTGGAAAAAGAGACCAACCCCCACCTGACAACAACCACCTTCACGGAGCTGTGGAGAGTGATAAGGTCACCTCTGAGTCTTCTTTTCCCCAGGCTAAACGACCCCAGCTCCCTTAGTCGTTCCTCATAGGGCTTGTGTTCCAAGCCCTTCCCCAGCCTTGCAGTGGTGCTTTTCAGAGGCTGGCCCATACCCCACATAAAGCATACTCCCCTAAACCATCCCTGCAAGAAATCCTTCCCTTTGCAGTCCCGTAAAGGAAGTGGTGTCCCCCTTTGCAGTCCAGTTTCTGGCAATCCTGTGAGACAGAAGGACAGGGCTGAGTCACGGCAGAGCTGCCGTGGCTTGCTCAGTGCCTGATTCCCAGCAGTTCTTCTACTCTGTTCGTGAGGCTGTTGGATAAAGTGGGAAGCAGCAGTGTGGCAACTGACTGAGCTTGTGTGGTTCAGTATCTGTTTCCTGACAGCTTTTCTCTTCACCCTCTCATTCATACTTGTCTCTTAGGCTTTCCTACAGCTATTCCCTGGACTGCGCACTTAGTATCAGCAAAAAAGAAGAAAAAAGTACAGTGGTTTAAGGGGAGAAGACTGAAAAATATTAATTGAAAGGCTGCTGGTGGTGTTGGCTTCTTAGAGGCTCATGTTCTCACCCTCACCCTCCCACTGCCTCATGTGTCAGTCTTAAATTCAGCCCCTTGAGGAAGAGGAAGTGAGATTTTGGGGGTGTGCTGCTGGAGGCAGGAATGCTGGTTAAGAATCCATGTGCAGCACATGCAGCCCCCCTGTTTTCATAGGTCCCAGGCATGTTTCAGGTATGTCAGGTATAACCAGGAACTAAATGGATGCAATTAGGTGCAAGGACTGAGCACTCACTGAAATGCCTCAGGAGTAAATAACCTATAAATTGTCATGGTTCCTGCTTCCTACCAGAAATTAATTTCAATGAGCTGAGAAAGTCTTTGTAGTCAGATACCTGTCTTTATCAACAAAAAATACTGATTTTATTTTTTCAGCCCTACCTGGCATTCCACACAGAATAGTAATTTGGATTTTGGCAATTTGTGTCTTTTTGCCTGATTTTCCAATCACTGAGTTGTTTTACTGCTGAGTATAGCAGATGTACCTGCTTCTTCTCTTTATGCTTTCTTATATGTTACAAATATGAAGAGTTTCTCTGCAGCAGAACAGAAAGATGACAGCAATTTGAAAATGGAGCGGGGAGGAAGAACACAGGGTGTCAGTACAAATTTTGTCCCTAAATTGAAAAAAATGGTTAGTAAGCTTCAAAAGAAGAGGCAGCTGCTGCATGGAGAGTGCTAAAATCCACGCTTGTGTTGGATAGGCTGAAACACTTTGAAGGATACATCAGCTCATAAGCTTTGGCTTTTGAGCCAACGTTTAATTCATGGCAGGCTGTATTATCTGTTGCATTTTCCTCTGCAGTAAACAGACTCTGAATACTGAGTTCATCAACCAGTGTTATGTTTTTCTGAGAAATTTCTGCTTTTTCAAATAAAGTTGGCTTCTGTTCTTTGTCATTTTAAACTTTCAAATGTTAGGCACTGAAATGTGAAATCTCCCTGTATGTTTGTAGTGGTCACTACTGTGCTTGAGGGTTTTCATTCTTTTCTATTTTTTTTTTTTTGTTTGTTTTGCTTTTTGTTTGAGTCACACACTTCTCTGGCCTCAATTTCTCTCCTTTTTTCCCCTTTACTCTTCACTGTATACTTTTTCTTCATTTTGCTTTGCCCTCGGAAGAGAGGACCACTGCTAACTGCTGCACAAGTAAGTGTTTCGACTGCTAGACGTTGACAGGAAATGTAATAGTAAGAGCTCTCCGCAGAGCAAGGAGGCCATAACTTCCTTCCTTTGGTTTTCCCTCCTCCAAAAAGACTGCCATCTAAAAGATCCACCCACGTCTCTGGGTTTTGAGGTCCTGAAACACTTCAGTAATTGCTGTGGTTAAAAGTTGAGTTTCATTTAAAGCATAATTTCAGTAATCACATTGAAGTTTTGAATATTTGCATTATTTTTTTATTAATTTCTATGGTTGCTTTTGCATCAGAAATGAACTTTGTTATTTTCAGAATTTTCTATTCTTTAATAAACATGGACTGCTGCTTGTGTCTTAGTGCTTGTGTCATTAATCTGTTTATTAAGCAGCATTGGAGAATAACATAGGCATATCCATATTGAATCGAAAGTACTTTTATATTATAATTTCAGGGGTTTAGTGTAGTACATGTAATTTCTAATGTACTATAGAAAACTGAGTCATTAAAGTATGTAAATCATTCAACAAAATAATTCCATGTATCTAAAGAAAATTTGGGGGGAAAAAAGGGCAGCAGCCCTTCCTCCCTGTTTGTATTTTGACAAAGATGCTGGTTTAGTAGGCTCAGATTCTTACTTTGTGATTTTATTGCTTCTATCACTCAAGTCTAAGAAAATGTGGTGTTGCATGGTTTGTGCACTGCAAGATCTTAGTAGGTCAGTTAAAGGGAGAGAGAGAGTCTACAGTATCAGCTTTATATTTGGATTGCTTGTCCCTTGACAGTCAAGGCTTATGCAGTCTAGGTGATTATTGAGGAATTTCTTCATTTTGCACAGAGGGCTAGGAATTGCTTTATTTTTGAGTTCCTAATAATTGAGACTGACACTGCCAAAGAAAACTGTTTTGGTTTAGACAAAAAGTTTAAGAAGTAGGAGAGGAGGAAGCAGAGAAGTGCCAAGTCCTGAGCCCTCAGAGCAAAGCTGTGGAAGATTTTGGAAGAGAATCCTAGCATCATTCTGTTCTTTGCTGTAAACCTTACGTAGTGTTCCTTTTTTCCCTGTTTATGGGCCTTCTGTTCTCTAATGTTGCTGGTATTTTCTCCCTCTAGTAATTTTCCCCTGAGCTTGTTATGATTATTGAAGTTGAAAAATCCCTCAAACTAATAAGCCGTATGTTAAAAGTTGGATCAGGCATGGCACACACAAAGTTCTCGGAGCAGGACTGTGGCTGAAACTTCATGTGTGTGAGAGAAATAAACAAAATCTTCTTATTAAGTTACGAAATAAGTTGTCAGGTCAGAATCAATGAAATGCAGTTCGAAAAATCAGAATTTGAAGTTGTTTGACTTTTGAAACACAGCTTTTAGTATGAAATAAATGGAGTTTCCACAGGACCAGAGATGTTCTGATAGTGTAAGTACTGGTTTATCAGTCATGTATTTAGCCTGTTCAACAGTATTATAGCTTTAAAATTCTCTGCCTGCTGTCTGGGTACAGAGCAGGCAGTTTGCATTTGTGGATACAGAGAAAAGATATACTGAAGTTTAGCAGGGAAAGTTTAAGTTGAGAGAGATGTGTTTTGAGGGCATTGGATAATAAAAATAATTAAGGACACTGAAAAAATTATTTTGCATATTATATATATATATACACACACACATACGTAAAAATCTCATTACATATAAGCAAAGCTTGAAGATATGGGTTTACAGAAGAGAGGCATAGCTGCCTGCCATAAGTCCATATATCTGTGGAAATTTTTACTGTAACACTCCCTTGGAGTTACCAGTAGTCTTACTGTGTTGGTGTTAAATAGTGGAAATATACATATTTGGGATGGGACATAATGTGTTTTACCAAACACAGAGTTAAGTCTGGCATGGAGAGCAGAGAGCTGAGTCTGACATTTAGAATCTGATAGATAATTTTCTTCTTTCTCCTGCTATAGATGCAGTCTTTTTTTCAAAGTTATAGAGTACTACAATAGAGCCCTAGTCTCTGAAGTAAAAAGAAAATAGAAAGTTACTCAAAATACTTTATATGTTCATTTTTCTTTTTGATCCTTGAGCCTGTTTCTTCTTGCTTCTTATTCTGCTTTTCCTTTCTTAGAAGTCTGTCCTTTTGTGATCAAAATTGTTTAATTTTTTTGAAGTAACTAGTAATTACACTCAGAGAGCAAAATTTTAACATTTTTATTTTGTCTTCTGTATCCAGAGAGGCTCTATATGCACATGGGAGCTAACCATGTCCCTTCACTGTAGCACAGAGCCAGCTGTTCATCTCTTGTCCTGGCTCTATAGCTGAAGAAGGCTACACATACTGAATAAACTGCACCCATTGTTCAAATCAGATTGAACTGGAGTTTGAGTGTTACTTGGCCAGTGAAGGGAATTAATTTTATTCTTTCTGTGAGGATAATGATTTCCTACAGAGGAGGACACAATGTCTTTGTCATTTCTCCACTGTCAGTGCCCCCACTTCATTCTCCCTTCTGCTGAGTTGAAGCCCATAAAGAGAGAGTTAACTTTCCTGGAGGTGTATAAGTGGGTGGAGCAGGAGGGGAACTCCCTGCGAGGGACACTGACTGAGGGAGTGAGAGCTCCAGGAGAGAGCATCCCAGCTCATAGACAAGGATCACAGCAGGATGTGATTTGGGACTTGCTAATCCTTTGGTTTGTCCCTGCCCTTGGCCTGACTGGTGTCAAAGAAATGATGGGGCTAAAATGTTCAGGAGACTTACCCCACATAGCACTGATCCTCTGCCTCCTTGCAAAGAAATACTGTCATTTACTATTCATTAAGTGCTCCTAGTTCAAGCACAAGATGGCTTCTCCAAAATGACACACAGAACAGAAGAAAATGTATTATATGTCTTAGATATTCTGACACAGGGTAACAAGTTAGAAGCAAGCCAGAGAAGAAAGGATGACTTCATGTCCTTTGTGATCACTTTAAAATGCATATAAGGGGTTGGTGTAAGGTCTGTGTGAAGATGTGAACGTGCAATAAACAGCATGGCTTAGTTGCTCTAGGTTGATAAACATGCAATCTCTGGATTTTGTGGCATATTCATATCCCTGCTCCGACCTTGTGCTGTGGGTCGTGTGAGGAAGGCCACTTGTGTAACTGCCTGAGCTGTACCGGAGGCTCTGCTCTCGTTTTGTAGCTCTCCTTTTTCATCTCCCAGTTAGCAAGACCAGTTAGTTCCTCTGAGCATTGGCCTTCCTTGTGTCAGATATTCTATGCAATACAGAACAGAAAATCTTGCCCCAATCAAGCAAGAAGTGATGAGTTTGCTGTAAAGTATCTTTAATACCTAAGAAATGTTGCTTTGTGTGTTGTCATGTCATCACTGTTAAAAAACAAAAACAAAGCGAAGAAACCATACCAAACAAAAAAACCCTCCAAACACCAAAACTACCCCAGTCTCTCTCCTTTTACAGACTTGGGGATGATGCCATGTAAGGCAGGAAGTCCATTTCTGTAAAAGAGTAGCACATTTGTGTCTCTAGTCTGTTCATTCATGTGGAGAACACAACTACAGGTAGCAACATCGTCTTTTTAGTCTGCCAGCTCGTTACCTGAGTTGTGAGCCTCAAGTTTTATTCCCCAAGATCTCCTCTGAGATTTACAGCCATAAAACTTCTTGTAGTGCTAGTCCAAATGCATCACTATTAACACTGAATCACAGGTAGGGAAAAAACATGCTGAGAAATTCACTGTAGACACCCAAAGTCTAAGGATCCAGAGAAGAACTAAGGAAATGCAGAAATAAATAAGCTTAAGCAGAAGTGAGCTAAAAGCAGAACTTTAAAAGGAAAGTTTCCATGATCCCTTGAAGAGAAGCAGCATATTGCAATGTGCTTCAGCCTGTAAACAGGGTATGTGGTTTCCTTCTAAACAGTTGGGTTTAGAAGCTAATATTACGTGTAACAAGTTTTTGACTTCGTTTTTTAGAGTTGTTTCAGAAATAGTGGTTTTCTTAATTGGAGGAACGAACAACTTGTTCTTGGAGGCAGTGTGGGGTTAAAATCCAGATCTCTGTGCTTCCACTGCACAGAACAGAGAACTGGGACAAGATAACTCAGAGCTTTAACTCAAAAATGCATGCCTCTTCAAGCTGGTTATCTGTAGCTATTTCCCCTCCCTTGGCTGCTCCTGCCTGTCCAGCAGAGATGCTCCATCAGCCCACAAGGCAGCCACTGACCTGCTGCAAAGTACAGCTTGGTTTGCTGAAGAGTGGTCAACATATTACCTTAATGTGCTGGGCTGTTAATTTTATGTTTGTTTTTAAATCAGAAGTGTGAAACTTGCAAAATGAGTTAATAGAAAGCATAACTAAGTGAGCAGCTGTGTAGGAAGGAGATCATTCTCTGCACATGTACTTAACATAACAAAATCTTGCCTGTTGTTGCTCCCTATCTGATAATTGCTGACTTTCCTGAAAGCAGTTACAATCAGCTGTCAACAACAACAGAAAACCCACCAAACACACACACACAACACCCTCCCCTCCCAAAAGAAACAATAGAAATTAAAATGTTAGAAGCAAAACTTTTTAATAATTAAATAGCTAAAAGATGTTTTTTTAAGAAGTTGCACTGATATCTGTGTCCTTCCCAAGCTACCATTTACCCCAGTTCCCCTGAATCCTGTCGTGTAGCAAGCTGTTTTTGGCAAAGGATTAAACATGACTTGCTTGTCACTGGATGTGATACATCCCTTCCATCCCTCTCCACCCTGCAGCAGAAACGATGGAGATTTAACTCAACCAAATCAAAACCAGCTTCCAGAAAACAAATATGATTTTAAATTGCTTTCTTAATCTTGCAATGGTTTAGATTACATTTCTTAACGAATCTTTTTAATATAATGCGTGACACTGGAAAACATTTTAAACCTGATTTTATTGGTCTCTTTGAAGGGCATTAGGACTGTTTAGTCTGATAGACAGTCTGTGGCCTCCAGTAGTGCCTCTAAAAGTTCCCGGGCAAAGTCAAGACTCTGAAATGGTAAGTTTTCTTAGTATAGATATGAATTTTTTCCCTCACAACTAGTATTTTTGGTGGTGGTATAATCATGTTTACTTTGGGAATCAACACTCTCCTTTTTACCTACCAAGTTTGTTTTACTGGTTCTGACAACCTCCCCGGCTAACCCGAAGCCCTCTGGATCAGCAGCATCTTTCCAAAATGATGCAATTAGCCCCTTATTAATCCTCTAGAGCTAGAATGATAAGATGTCCAGACAAACTCTTCCTCTCTTCTCCTTGCAGGAGTAAAGAGATACTAGGAATCATGGAGCCTGCTGAGAAATCCATATGCAAGGATATTAACTCATTCTTTAAAAGCACTTTTCAGCCTTAGATTTGAAAGCACTTTTCTGAAGATTATCTTCTGTGAAAACGGAGTGACTGCTGGAATCAGGTCTCTTGCTAGTTAGGATGACTTTGACTGATACTTGTTTCATGTGAGGTTAGAAGGGTGAACACAAAAGTAATTACTAAAAATTAATGAATGTTTCTGTGATTTTAGGGGCTGGGAAAGTATAGAAATGGATTTAAAGTATGTTACTATGTATTTGCAAAGCTAAAATCACATCTGTAATTTTACTTCAAATGGCTTTTATCTTTGTAAAGGAGTTCTGTCATATCAAGTCATTTTGGTAATATGAGATCATTTGAGAAGCTTCTGGGTAGTCAAGTGCTTGGGCTTTCTTGATATTCTTGCATATGCTGTTCTTTGGGAAGAAGTTGGTGGTATTAAAAATTTGTTTTAGACCAAAGGAGTCAATACAGGAAAAAAAAAAAGAGAAAGCTGGAAATAAACAAGTTTCAAAAGCAGGTAATATTGAAGATGGATATTACTAGTTGTTTCTAAAGCCCAAGAATCTTTTCTCTGCAATGTAGAGTGTTCTTTGCATTGTCCAGGGGTATGTATTGAAGAACAAAAAGCTCAGACCTCAGTTATAAATAAAATCAAGACTGAAACTGAGTGAAATAGCCGTGCTCTTTTTGACTCTCCCTTTCATCTGGATATTTTGGAAGTCTCAGAGGAATGGATGGGTTTGTGCATTAAAATAACGTAGGCAACAGAATGGGAATATCTATGGCTGAGGCAAAGCTCTTAAATGTTGTTTAGTGTTGTTATAACTCTTGTTATTTCTTCATTTTTTCTATTTTATTAGCAATCTAAAAATGGAGGAAACTTTCCATAATCATGTAATTTACAGTTCTGTCATGGGTTTGAAGTAGTAATTAATTCCACTAAGAATCACAACTTGCATTCTGATGCTCCACGTTTTTGGCTGGGTGGAGTTCTTTCAACTGAGAGACACTTTTCTTGATACAAACAGTATAGTTTTATGCACAGTTTTATGGAAGCGTTTTTATACATAGGTACATAAATAATATTGCCAGCATGATGATAATGTTGTTGGGAAGAGATCTGTGGAACTGATTTCTTTTGAGCCATATGTACATTCAAATACCTTCTTTAATGCTGTCAGAGGCAAATGGAGTTTGGGTATCAGCTTCCTTTGCTTTTATTTTTCTTTAAGCAGATTCTTTTCAATGGGTGGGCAACTGTCTTTAATATATTCGTATTTCTTCTGTTAAATTAAATGTTTTATTAACAACAAACATTGCTAAAAGGATATTTTTCCATATTTGCAATAGAAGTTATCTTCTAGCACTGTCTTTTCTTTTCTGAGAACTCTTTCCAGCTTGGGACCACTCTAAGTGCTGATTTATAAAGTTGTTATGTCATGGTACTTTTTAAGGGGAAAAGAAAAATCTAGCATACCACAAAGAGAGCAGTTCTTGCAGCTCTTGCATTCCTGTTCTTCATTATCTCCTTGTGCTGTCCTGGATTTAATTTGGCAGCTTTAAAAGTTTGGCAGCTGTTTACTATCACAAAAACCCACCCACATGCAAAAGTCCCCAAATCTCAGAAAAGCTATGGGTGTTAAAAAAAAATTTAAAAAATTAAAAAATTAAAAAAAAAAAAGACTAATCGACACACTCCTACCACATAATAAAAATGCACAAAACAACAAAAAACACCTTGAAATAGTCACTGTGTTTGCCAAGTGTGCCAAGCCATGAGTTGTTTTTGTGATGTCAGATATGGAAAGAATGATACACACAAGCTAATTTCACTTATAACTTGTGAATGTTGGTTTATTAACTCATCTTCTACATCAGAGTCCTTGTTATTAACCATATAATTTTTTGTCCCCATCCATCTTAAAATGTAAATTCTTCTGTTCATTTTGCCTATTACTGTAAAACTTGACTGGCCAAATTAAAGTGCCTTTTTTATGGTCACATTTCTTTTTCTTATTTTTTAATAGATGACAACTAATCTTCCTCCTCCCAGCTTCTGTTACATTCTTACTGTTCAGTCTGGTGAAATACATGTGGAAGTGGATGAGGAAGAACAGATTTCTAATTTGTACCAGCCACCAGCTGTTCATGGTCTAAAGGAAATTCTTCGGGTAATCTGCTGTACAAATCAGATAACAAATACGTTTTACCACTGGATTTCTGGTGCCACAGTTTTCTCATTCCCTGTTTTTGTGCTGTTTTCAGATCGATGGTTGTAACGAGCGCTGTAGCTTCTGGGCCCAAGTGCTCTATCAAAGGCTGCAGGTAATCTTTTTACTTAGCAGGGAATTCATAAAATAAAATTAGCAACATGTTTATGTGAAGAAGCATTCATTGTGTTTAAGGGTAACCCCAATGCCAGGATTATCTTCAAGTGTTGTACGGGCAGAATTAGCACCGTGTCTAAAATGCTTGTGAAAGGGTAAAACGAACTGCATCTCCAGTTTCAATGCTATTCAGTCTAGAAAGCGAATTATTCCTGAGTAAATTGCTATCTAACCAGAGGTAATACTGCACTCTGGAGAGGAGCTTGCAGGAAGTTAGTTGAGGCTCAATTTATAGCTAAATGCTATCCTTAGGAACATAGCACGAAGCTCCCAGTCAGTTGGGTGTTGGGGGATAGCATGGAACAGATGATGGTGATATAAAAATACAGTTTTGCTCTTTTCATGCAAGTGTGTGGGTGATTTTCATTGACTTACATAGAAGACCCCCAGGCAAATTTGGCTTTTATGGTCCAGTAAGTAGTAAAAGGGAGGAACTCTTAGGTAAATACATCTGCCATCCATACTATGCCGGAAAGCTTACAATTATGTTTTATTTGTTTCTGAATGATGCTACAATGTTCTTTCAAAATGTTGCTAGCTCTCTTAGTAGTTAAAGGGATTTTTTGTTGCTGATTTATTTATTTTTTCCTGGCGACTGGATTCTCAGTACAGCCAGCACTGAATTCTAGCGGAGAATAATTTGCAATTGTCCATCAGCTCCACAAGAAACAAAGTGTGAATCAAAGCATATGAACCAAAGACAAAGAAATTCCAGAACGGCCAGCAAAATAGCTGGAGATGCTTCCCACAAGTTTGGGACATAAATTTAATTTAGGTCTTGCCCTTTTGCTTCAAAAGCCAATGAGTTATGATTTAATTTTTAGGCAGGGAGTACTTTTAACTACTGACATGAGGGGTATCCCTTGTGTTTTCTCCATGCTAACTGAGAATGTAACCAAGCATTTGCAAACGTGGAATTAGGGCTAGCTGGATGGGATCTTTAGTGTGCCAGCAGAAAGATAGACACGTACATGCATAAATTCCTATTTCCAAGAAACCCCTTCTAGTGAAAAATAAAATAAAATGACAGACTAGGGGCATCCTAGCCAAACATTTTTGAATTCAGGAGTGTCTACATCTGAAATTCTAATGTGGGTTATCAGTATTCTTGTGTAAAAGCACTTCATCACTGAATTAGAGAAAAGATGAAGCATGCAGGAACAGATGTGATTTTGAAGAATGGAATATTGAGTAGCAGAAAAAAGGGTCTACGATTTTTTTTCTTGCTCCTAGGAGGTTTATTAGTTGTTTGTTTGTTTTTTTATGGCTATTCATTTGATGCACTGTAAGTACTAAATTCTCATAACTGAACAACATGAGTGCTCATAATTTTTTTTGAAAGTAATAATGGAAAAGCAATAGAAGATATTCTTCTTAGGTTTAACTTTCTGGATAACTGCTCTAGGAATGTAAAGGTATTTACCTGCTGTTAGTATATCACTTGCCTAGTCCTCCCAGAAGATCACGAACAGCAGCTTGTTTCCTGCAGTTGCCTTTGCCAAGAGCATGTACCCTTCACGTGCCAAATACCCAAGTTGTAATAAGTGAGGAAGGGAAAATTATTTGGTTTGTTTTGCAGATTTATTACTATTGTTATTAAATAATCTGCTATGTGAGCTACATCAGATATACTTTTAAAAAGAGTATTTACTCTCTGTAGCTACAGTATTAAGTACTGAAATTAATATGACTTAATTTATGTGAAGGAGGAATGGAAATATGCTTTTATTATTACTCAGAATCCGAACTGTGGTTCAGAAGGAATATGAGGAAATATATTCCATCTGTGGTTAAGGAGCTGTCCTTCCTTATAACTCAATCCTGCTGCTATTTGTCTGTTGTGTCCTCTCTGTTCAGAACAAATTGTCACACATAGCAAGATGATGATTTTATACTAACTTGGGATTTTTTGCTGTTATTATTATTTACTTTTTGGATGATTTTTCTGAAAGCCAGCTTTTAATGTGCTAGTAATTCTCAAGGGACAGATGTAAAAATTCTTTCTTTGAAGCTGTCCTAATGTTATCTATGCAGAGGAGATGCCCAAATATATGTAGTTACTAGGCAAAACAACAACATCAGTGCAACAGGCAGCGTTTGCTGCTATGTATTAAGGCATAACTGTGATATCTGAGTTGTGAATTCTTCCAGTCACTATTTACAATTACCTCATTTGCTCTAAGACCTGCGAGCATGAGCAGAAAGCTAGGTTTAGTGTGGCTGATGGTTTCAAGGTTAGAATTCAACCAAAGACAAAATATTGGGGGTTTTGTTAACTTCTGCTAAAGACAGGTAGCTTTGAGGATAAAATGCTATGTGTCTTTCCAGTCATTATAGTATTTAATTTTCAGTTAAATGTTTTAAGCATTAATTTTTGATCAGCAGACTAATTTAAAAGAGTAACAAAAACATTTTAAGTTAATGACATAATTTAACCTTACATATTTTAAAATACTAGAATCCGAAAATTTGCAAGTTCCTTGCACTGGTAAATATGAAATATGCTTTGATATGATATTTTTATACCTATCTGGGGGAGAAAACTTACACTGTCACTGCAGATTCAAATGTCTCTTACTTAGGAGTTATCTACTTCCTTAACTTTATGCATCATTGGAATATTTAGGGAGAGTTGTTCAACTGAAAGAAAAAGCTCCACTTTGCAACTTGGTTATGCTTGGGAATCTGATAATAGTACCTAGAAAATGTGCCCGCAGAGGAATATTAGTAGTAGAAATGCTCTTTCCTTATTTTTTTTAAAACAAAAACTATGTAAGTCTTAATAAAACCATCCAATTAACTTTTTATATATATCATGTATGCAATATAAATATATAATACGTATTTTTTTAGAAAATATATTTTCAAATCCCATGTACAGTCCAAGAAAATTATGATAAAGGGTGATGGTTGATTGAGGTAAAGCCAAAAGTCCAGAGAGTCAACCTCGGAAAGTTAATTTAAGGTAGAGATCTTAAGGTTTGTATCTGAAGTAAGGAATGCCAAAAAATTCTAGTAAAGCTTTGACTCATTATCCTGTACAAGCCCTAAATGTAATAATTTCTGTCAGTTTTATGGGTTATTCAAGCATGAAGATGTTTAGTCTTTCCTCCTACTAAAAAAATTAACAATTGCATTCCAATTTTGTACCTTTTTTTTTCCAATCATAGACAAAACACAATGTTCCTGTAGACCAAAGAGATATTTTGTTGTTTGTGACTGACTCCACACTGCAAAATGTGGTTCATGGGATTCCAAAAGTTGTTGCTGTGTCAGTCACTGCATCGTGTGTTCTCAGTACAGAAATCAGAGAAGCCCTCAGTGCTGGCTCACGACTTGTCTTCTTCAAGGATGCCCTGTGGGGAAATGGTAAGCTTTGCACGTGGTTTTGAAGCAGCTGGAGTCCCACAGAAATAGCACCCTTATCTCTGACACCACAACATGTGACCTCCAGAGACTTTCGTTATCAGATGAAGATGAGACTGCAAGTTTGGGATGAGAAATTTGAAAGGGATTGTTATTAGAGCTTTCCTGTAAGGTTTCATTTTTTTGTATTTTTGGCTTGATCTCCAAAGCGAATGAGAAATTCAGTGCTGTTGTTGTGTGTCCACCAGTACTACTGTCAAATCTTCTCTGATGACTGTTGAATCTGATGACCAGTGTCAATCAAATTTGTGAGCTGACAGAAGGCTCAAAAATATTAAGAAATTTGCATGTCCTTAGAGAAATTTTACAAGCTCTCCTAAACCATCTTAGCTGTGAACCTTCGCTCCCATACAGATCATGAAATTATGGGTGTTAACTTTACTTTCATTTTAAGTCACTCTTTTTTGAGGTTCAAGCTTGGTTCTGTATGGTGACTGCAGGGGTAGTTCACATCTCACACCTTCAGTGACTTCCGAAATATAAGTGAACTGGAAGTACTAAGCTATGCAAAAGGCTGTGTGTCCTGAAGCAAAAATCTCTGCTCTGGAGAATAAAGCGTTGCATGCACCCGCTCTTTGTAATCTTTGAAGCAAAGTAGGACCACCTGAAGGGGTGCCCAAGCTTATTACCAAGGAAAAGACTGTAACCTGTTTGTAGGGAGCGAGATGTGATGCAGTCTGGGTGGCATCAGACTCTCTTCTGCCATGTTCAAATTTTTAAATTTCTTTATCTTCAAATTCAGATTTCTTTTTCTCCCCAGGAGCTGCAAAGTGTAACAAGAGCATGGTGCATGTGTCGCTGAAAGCAAAATATTTTGTCATTGAGAAAACCTGATGGAGTCTATTCATCTGTTTGGTAGCTGGCAGAGATTGCTGTCTTTATTGGCCATGACAATTAACATGGTCACCTTTTTCCTTGTTACTGTACTGAGTTGAAATGTCTTTTTTGGCAGGTAGGATTATTTGTGTTGAACGTACTGTTCTCTTATTACAAAAGCCTCTTTTGTGCCTGGCTGCTGGTGCTGACCTCAGTGAGCTGACTGGCCCTGTCAGACTCGATGAGCTGGATTCTACAACACAGGCCAGCTCCATTTGTGCTCTGAGAGGTTTGTATGGCCTTGCCTGAAATGAATGCTGTTAATTATTTGTGCTCACTTTAATCTTTTGTGTCTTTGTATTGATTTCTTGCACTAACAGCGTGGAGGGATAAAAAAAGCATGGCACTGCTGTGGGTCATTAGGATATTTAAGATTTTATGCTTCTTTGTGGGCTCTGTTTGCCTTTTGCTGGCCAAGCTCTGCTCCCACTCACTCATACCCCAGAATAAATGTTTAGTGCACAATCTGTTTCATTATATTCCTTCCTTCACTGTCTTCTTTCTGGAGCCTTCTGTTCACACCAGCCTTGTTGATGTTGGCAACAGTGAGTTGCACCAATATTTTTTAGGCAGATGGATAAGATATGTTACCCAGATCTTGAATGGTAGGGGTTAGTGACTGATTTCCCTGGAGCTTTGCTGCATTAGGACAATTTATTATTTTACCATAGTAATTTAGCATAATGTGGTCAGTATTTGCTCACCAACCACTTTGGATCATAGCTTTGTCTAATATCTTGGTCTTACCACTAACCATGCAGAAACATTTCTTACTACATATTTTCTAGTGTTCCCAAATCATGCAGAAACATTCTCTACTGTGTATTTTCTAATGCTTTGTCCAGACAGCTTCTTAAATCTCCCAGTTGTACAGTGCCTATAGGAAAAAGTCCTTAAAAGCCCAACAACTCTTAAAGGCTATTTCCTTCCTTAATTTAACTCCTATTATTCCAGTAGCCCTTGTAGAAAATTCTTGGTACAGTTTTGCATTTACAGCTTCAAGGATTCACTGGAGCATTTGAAATTGATTTTAAAATTACAACAAATAATGGTTTCCAAATTAATTCTTCAGCTATAATACGATGGACTGAGAAGACAGTTTGAAACCAAGCAAAGCCTTTACTAAACATACCTGCTGCTATGGTAGAGCCACAACTTAGCAATGCCTCTGTGATTAATTACTGAGCACCTTGCAGTGACAAATGTTGAACAGCACATAATGAAAACCAAGCACAACGAGAGGCGCTTCACTCAAAGCTGTGGTTGTTATGTACATCTTGCATTGATACAGCTACTTGAAAGATATTTCTGTCACTGGGTGTGAAATGCTTTCTTGACTTTTTTTTTAACCTCTCCGATAGTTCTGCAAAGAATTGTCACTTCTCTGCTGTTAATTTTATGAGAAGTGCCTGTCTTCTTTTTTCATGTTGCCAGTGTGCATAGTGGGATAAAGGAAACATTTCTCTGTCCTTTTTTCCGGCAGAGCAAAGAAAGTACACCTTTGTGATCTGTTATGTAAACAAGTACTTACTTTATACACATGGGAGATGTCATGCTTGGCCTGTCCTGTATTACAGATAGAAGAATGACAAAAGGAGAAATTAATCCTACAACCTTGTCTTGTTTTATCTGGAATTTGTTCAGGGTAGTTGTTATCAGTATGTTCCCACACCTGAATACCAACATAGAATATAAAATATTTTCTTTATACCTATGCTGCTGCAATATATATATGACAACTCTCACTTTTGTGTGTACTGAAATAATTTAATAGCATTCAAGAATATATTCACTATTTTGAATTTCAGTTAGTGCCTACATCTTTCTGCTGAAATAATGAAACTAATAGCATTGACCCTACTTTGTTGGTGGGAGAATATACTTTTGGTGGAGTAACACATGGAGGGAGATGTATCATCTCTAAAATTCAGTCGCTCTCTCTTGTCTCCCAAGTCAGAGAGTTGTTAGTCTGGCTTTCAATGAGAAGCAGTATTACCTCATTCATTCTTTTTCTTTGTGCATCCTTTCACTTCCTGTGCTTTTGGTCGCCCATGTGTGTTGCACATTGGCATCTTCCCACCTAACAAAGAGGCTGCAAAGGCTTTCTCTACCCCTTCTTGAAGGAGTGTGCCTTCCTGCTCCTTTGGAAGGAACCTCTGAAATTCCTCCAGTCCAAGTTCCTAAAGCTGGGCCCTGAACAACTTGGTGCAACTCTGGACTAGATGTTCTTCAGAGGTTCCTTCCCCATCAAAATAGACAATGTTCCACTCCAAGCAGATGCAATGAGTTTGTCAGAAATCCTTGTTTTGGGGATGTCCAGTTGTACCAGCTCTGAGATTATGGAGTGTGTTGCTCTTCAACAGATGAGTGAAAACCTATGGTTGCTTTCTAAGGAAAAGTTTATTCTTCATTGCAAGATGAATCTGTGGTTTTCACCTGTGATCTTAGGGTTAATAGATTTATTTTCTTAGCACTATGCATTACAAGGTAGTTTCTAACCTCTTTTTGCTGTATAGTAGCAGTCAGGATGACTTCAGTGTTGGCAGTTCATACGGCACAGAACTGTTTCCTCTCTTAATCACGCTTTGAGCGAATTCTACTTAGTCTATACCACATATGATATGTGGGAATATTACTTGATTAATGATATTTGGCTAGTATATGACTCACCAGCAGTGATTGAGTTTTGACGTTGGATATTTTCATATTTAAGCCTTTACTCAGGGGTGTGGGGTTTTTTCAGTTTTCCGCTTAGTAGTCTGACTGGAATGAGGCCAGTCAGTTTACCTAGGTTTCCTTTTTTGATTGAATTTTTGGCTTTCCTGTGCCATTAATCAGGGTAACTGATTGGGGGAAAAAAAATCCAAAACCTCACCTCCATTTTTTAATGTTTCAACCAGAGAGTTCCTTTGCATTCCACATGGGACACCTGTTTTTCCAGGTGTTGTCCCATTGTCAATCTCTTCTTAATGATGCCAGCCACAACCCTTAAAAATAGACTAGAGGTAAAAATTGAATTTTGGCCATGTGCATTTCTATTTAAAAGAAGGATCCTGGGTAAATATCCAAAAGGTTTTTGCATGTCAAGCAAAATCTAGAGTCTTGAAAAAGATGTGCAGCAGTTCCGCAGCTTAAACCTGAGAAATCACTTTGTGTATGGGGTGCACAAGACTGTCACTAGATTATTACACCTGTTCCTGCTTTGAGCTGTTCTGACTTCTGTGATGTCTGGCAGTTTTCTCAAGGGAACTCTACATTGTCGTTAAAATAATCTTCTCTACTAGACATAATCTCATCAGTATGATCCTGATTGATGTTCTTCAAATGTACTTTCATTACTTGAGCACTGGCATCTTGCAGTGGGAATATGGCACACAACTGGGAGAAGGTGAAAAGTCTTAGAGAGAAAGGGGATTTGTTTTGGTTTTAAAATGATTTTTTAATGAAGAAGGGAACATACTCATCAAACTAACTGGTAGCTTTTCAATAAACAGGAAACATAGAATCATGTAGGTTGAAAAGGATCTTTAAGATCATCAAGTCCAACTGTTAACCCAGCACTGCCAAGTCCACCACTGAACCATGTCCCCAAGTGCCACATCTGCATGTCTTTTAAATGCCTCCAGGGATGGGGGCTCCATCTGTGCCCACTCCCTGGGCAGCTGTTCCAATGCTTGACCACCCTTTCAGTGAAGAAATTCTTCCTAATAACCAATCTAAAACTCTCTTGGCATGACTTTAGGCCATTTCCTCTCATCCTGTCACTTGTTACCTGGCAGAAGAGGTTGACCCCTGCCTGGTTACAAACTCCTTTCAGGCAGTTGTAGAGAGCAAGGTCCCCCCTGAGCCTCCTGTTCTCCAGGCTGAAGAACCCCAGCTCCCCTTCATCAGTTCCATTGCCCTTCTCTGGACACACTCCAGCCCCTCAAGGTCTTTCTGGGAGTGAGAGACCCAGAACTGAACACAGCCCTCAAGCTGTGGCCCCACCAGTGCCGAGTACAGGGGGATGATCCCTTCCTTAGTCCTGCTGGCCACACTATTTCTGGTAGAGGCCAGGATGCCACTGGCCTTCTTGGCCACCTGGGCACATGCTGGCTCATGTCCAGCTGGCTGTTGACCAACACCCCAGGTCCTTTATCATCGTGCAGCTTTTCAGCCACTCTTCCCCCAGCCTGTGGCCCTGCCTGGGGTTGTTGTGACCCGGACGCAGGACCCAGCACTTGGCCTTGTGGAACCTCCTATCATTGCCCTCAGCCCATTGATGCAGCCTGTCCAGATCCCTCTGCAGGGCCTTCCTGCCCTCCAGCACATCAACACTCCCACACAACTTGGTGTCATCTGCAAACTGAGGGTGGACTCGATCCAGATTATTGATAAAGATATTAAACAGGTCTGGCCCCAATACTGAGCCTTGGGGAACACCACTGGTGACCGGCCACCAACTGGATTTAATTCCATTCAGCATTCACATCATTCAAAGAGAAACATACCCATGGAAACTCCCAGTTTATCACAAACACTGAAGAATCAAAATTATTCCTCTGAGAGTCCAAGTGGTTCAATAGAATAGCTTATTCTGTCAGTGAAATGCCTGCTGTTTTGTTGTACGCTTAGAAATTGGGTCATAAATGTTGTATTTGAGAAGCAACTTTCCAGATCTTCAGACTCACTGTCCTTTGAATTCCCGAAGAAAATTACAGTTTTGTTGTTTAGGTGTAACTCCCTCCTCGCCCCAGGAGAACCAGAAAAGCAAGGGATTAACACCCTGTCTTACAGTCCAGACACTGTAAATGCTCCATAGTCTCCAAGGCTTTCTTCTATTGAATGTGGTATAGAACTGTGAGATTCTTGCTCAGTACAGGCTGGATTTTTAAGTCTGTAGTTCTGTTGTACTACTGAGGTTTTATTTTAGTGTAATTTCATTCTTACAGGTGAGTATTTTTCTCTATAAATAATGCTCATAATTTCAGCGTATTGTTACCATAAAATATAATACACTCTTTATTGGCTTCTCATAAAATTCTGAATATATTTTTTCTTGCCAAAACTAGCGAGGCCCTTTTTATTAGTCCAGAGTATCTTTGGCAGTCCCTTCTTACGCACGCACTTAAGACTGTGAGCCAGATCTAATCTCTGTTAAATCAGTATAAATTAAGAATAACTCCATTGTTAGTGGAATTTAATCTGCATTGTTGTTTTCAGAAGGGATTGGGACGTCTTATTGGTTTGTATTTTCTAAATATCAATATCAAGCTATTCGATCTGATGATTTTCATAGCAGTTTATTGCCAAGAAAACATCAGAGGACCAGAAAGAAAGCAAACAAGCAAAAACAAATCAGAAAAGCAATAAAATCCAAACCAAAAGAACCGAGCCTGTTTGGAAAGTTAATTGTCAATTATCTACTTCCTGGTATTTTTATAATGTAACACTCTGCTGTACTTTCATCCCTTGTTGGAGGGACGAAGGAGAAAGGGAGTGAGATTGTTGGAAGAGCTGATTCTTGCGCTGACAAGTCTTAAGCTGTGGGTCAGAGAGGCTCAAACCTGCTATGAAGCCAAGAGTGACTGTGTTTGCTGGCTTAGCATTTTGTAAGAATTCCATGTTCTGCAGGTACTGTTGTTGGAGTTAATGAGAGCACTGCTTTCTCCTGGCCTACATGCGACAGATGTGGCAATGGAAAGTTGGAACTGTGTCCCCAGGACGGGTGAGAGTCAGCATGCTCCAGAGCACTCCAGGTGTTCTGTAGATGTAGCCATAACAGCAGTAGGTGATGCAATGATTCCTGCAGGCACAGGGTGCACTTTACTCCTTCCTAGAGCTAAGACGTAGTATTTTTATTGCTGATGAACTGATAAAACCTGCAAGGTTACATTAATTTATTAAGAAAGATACAAGTAGATATGAAATGGTTTGATTTTGCAGTTATTACTTTTTTTTAAGCCAATCTTGCTTATAAAGGTTTCATAGCCCACTGCATTTTAATATTACTTTTAATAAATATACACATAAACCACAGGTCTGATTTTAAGTTCCTGTAAAAGTAGGTACATGTGTTTGTGTGTCTTGCCTTGTTAATCTGTGTACCCCCAATTTGCCTCATTTTTATACTGGACTGTGATCTCTGCTACAATTTGTCTAAGTATGAAAGAGGTACATTTCAGACCTATTAAATTTGTCACCTTTCTAAAAAGCATGTTGAATAGTTCTGGCAGTATGTCTGTCCTGAATGTGAAGACTGATCCTACAGGACCTGTTGCCACCTGAAATGCTGAACCTGTGTCACACTGACATACTTTTGGAAAGCCTCCCCTGCAGCTGCCTAGCCAGCTTGTGCTTGCAGAGTGTGAGATACCAGGTGGAATAAAAGCCCAAGGGATAAGAGTAAGAGTAGTCAGAGTNAGGAAGGAAGGAAGGAAGGAAGGAAGGAAGGAAGGAAGGAAGGAAGGAAGGAAGGAAGGAAGGAAGGAGTTCTTTCTACTGAAAAAGCTTACAAAAAGCATAAGAAGTTGGGTTGGTGTTATTGAAATAGATATTATTTTCCTAAATATGAGATTTGCCCTTTATGCTTTGTTACGTGTAGTCCTTGGGGGGGAAAAAGGCTGAAAATCAAAACCAGGTGTCCTGTATTGTACTGTCATGTGACAAATAAGGATGTGTCTGTGTTCACATAGTAGTGTAGTCCAATTTAAAAAATATCTCACCTGTGAAGGACACTTTTGCTTCATTTGGAGAACAAATGAAGTATCAATATTTATTTAAGAAGGCTTCCAAGAAGGACTTACAGCTGAGCTTAATTTTGTGCTTGACTTAAGTGTGCACTGAAAACACTGAACGTTTGCTGAATGAGGGCCTAAGTCAATAAGTCACTTCGGCCAAATCTATACTACAAATTTTCTTTTGCCATAACTTTTAGGAGGTTATGAGATTAATATTTGCTTAAGTGGGGTGACTATAAATAGCAACCTCTCTCCATGCTGCCAGAAATTATAAAAGGAAGATCCTTTTGCCAGAAGAGTTGAGGTCCTCCTAGAGAGTTACTGCCAGCAGAAGAGCTCTATTTGCTGTTATCAACTGAATCTACCAGGGCTTTGCTACTAAAAGTCTACCAGCAAAGTATTTTAGACAATAAACTAATCGGGGTTTTATTTCTTTTGATTTATGACTGATAGCTTGTCCATTTCTCTATGTTTTTCCATCATTATTTCGTGTGTTTCAGAGACTTGTTATATTGTAACCAGTGCTCTGAAGTTGTCACAACGCCAGTTTTGAAAATGCAGCTGGAAGTCTTCTTGAGTTGTCCATCCCGATCTCAAAGTACAGTAAAAGTAAAGGTATGGCATGAAATAAGAGTCGGTGTATTGGGTGTAGTGAGGCTAGATGTGTAGACACACAGGTACTTTGTGTCTCACTTTTATGAACAGTTCTGTCAGAAGACAAATTAAAATATTTAAGACTATCCCATAATTTAATCTAATACTAAACTTGTGTTTCATTGGGCTCAGAACCCAGTTCCCAGATCTCGCTCAAATAATAGTCGTTGGGTTCGCCCTGAGGTCTGCAAACTGTTCTACAGCCCACATGGAGGGATTTGTTAGGTTGGGCCTTGGGAAAACTCAGTCTACACAGTCTAAAAGGAATGTGTATTTTTAGACTTCCATTCTGAATATCTTTTGTGTCACCTCTCCTCTGCTTTCTTGGCCAGAGAAACAAAACTGTTCAATATTAAAATGATAAATCTTTGTTCTATGTGACTGCAAATAGAATGTCTTTGCACATGTAAGATTTTTGTCATGAGCAAAACCTGTGAATTTTCTCATTCCAGCTGTTGCAAAGGACAATCTCTTCTCTCCTGATGTGCTCCGCCAGTGAGGATGGGGTAGGTATAATGAATGCTGACCAAAGAAAGTTGAACTGTAGAACTTAATGTAAAGGCAGAGTACCAATGTGTTGGCAGGTCAGCCATGACTTTTGGTGGCAGGGTCTTGAAAATCTCCAGTGATGGAGATTCTGACTTTCCAGGCAGTTCAGAACTGCACTAGGAGTGGTAGGAGATTCCACTACAAGTGAAATGATTTTTTTTCCCATGGCCATCCTGTGGTTTGAGTGGGCTGTGCCCTTTGGCAATCCCACCTTCCAGCTGCTGATGCCCTGCCATCTCATCAGACTCACGCCCTCCTTTTCAGAAGGGGGATGCTGCAGATGGGCTGTGTGGCTTCAGCTCAGCTGTGGATCTGCAGAGCTACCTGCAAACAGCACCGTGTCCAGGCACTCAGAGCTGCCACAGGCGGTGCTGGACTTTACTCCGTTCTCTGGCTGAGGATCCAAAGACAGAAAAGATACCCTCCAAGCATCCCACCTTTTGGGTCTGGTCTTCTAAATCCCATAAAACACAACCACTTTGTAGCAGCACAACACTGAAAGTACTGGCAGGTGGAAGTAGTAGAAGAATTTGCAAAATGCATGCAAGATATTAGTTTATAATTGTATGAATGAAACACACAGAAGCCATGGAGATCCATGGGCTAAAGTACTGTTTATGTAATCATGAAGTAGTTATTCCTTTAATCTGAGATATCAGAAGAAACCTGACACTTGGCACAGTGACCCAGATTTATCCTGGGTGAGGGAGGCACCCGGGTAGGTGCCTGCCTGGCATTGGCTGCTGGATGGTCGGCAGCAAAGGAGCAGCACCTTCAGAGAATCATTAAGTCCAATTAGGATTCCAAGATTTTCCCTCTCCCTTGCACGTGGAAGGGAGCAAAGGTCGGTTTGTTGTCTTGTTTAACCATCCCAGTTAAATACCTTCTGTTAGGTGATGTGTACTGGGGTCAGTTTGCTTTCCCTGTCTTACAGGTTTTCCAGCATTTTCCTATTACATGCTCCATGCTTTTAGTGGGATTTGTGGGTGATACTTAAAGTGGAAAGTTACTCTGAAATAATAAATTATTTTTCTTATTCTGGAGGGTGTATATTTCATTTAAGCAAAGAGAGTCAAGAAATTTCTAAAATGTGTTTGCTCCTTTAATAGCAGTTAAGTCTTGCTGAGATTTACAGGATGTGTCTGGTTTGGTTACAGACTGGCAAAACATAGTTCTTTTTCGAGTTATTAGTCTTCAAACAACCTCTTTTTCATGTTTCAATGTGTATAACGCCAGTATTTAGAAGTCTGGCAACTCGGATTTTCTTCCCTGGCTGAAACACAGGGATAAAGATTAGTCACAAGAAATCCCACTTGAGGTGGCATTTTTTTGCCAGTGCTGCTCAAGTTTCTAAGGGTGTAGCTTTGTAATCAATTCCTTTGGCAGGGAGGTTGGTTTTAGCCGTCACTGGCCCTGGCCACTCGTTCCTCACCTTGTGGCAGCCCTTCTGTTACACCAGTAGTTGTTTGTGCAGCTGCACGGCGAACTGGACTGCAGAACCGGTCTGGGGTAAAAATAATCTAGGGAAAAAAAAAGGAAAAAGATTGTTTATACCTTGAACCAGGCAATGCCATGGGTATCACATACCTGTGCAGAAGCACAGCGCAGATGAAGGCAGGGGCACAGTCAGAGGCTGGTCGTAGGTAAGGCCCATGAAGGAAAGAAATGGATGTGAACCTGCCACCTGAGATACCCACCTGAGATACCCTCCCAAGTGAAATACCGGCTGTGAATGTTACCAGTTCTTGAGTTAATGTGCTGTCTCCTCTCAGTGAAGCCATGCCAGCCCTGTGTCCCTCTCCTCCATGCAGAATACAGCCCCTACAAATTCACTCAGGCACAACTCCTGGGTGAAATGCCAGCCAGATCATTAAACAGGAGGGACTGTGTAGGTGCTGGTGATGGTAATGCATGAACAACAAAAAGTTAAAAGGGAGAAGAGGGAGGAGAGTAAGAAGGGTTACAAAATGTTTTTTCCTTTAGTGGATCAGTTAGCACAGGTAATCAATGTATAGTATGTATATATGCATTGCCAGCACACGTGGAGTCCTGCGAGTATCAGAAAGGTAGATAAAGGGAGCATGTGTAAGTTATGCTTCAGCAAAACTGAGTTCAAAGTCACAGTAACCTTTTTTGTTTTTTAAACAGCTCATTTTTAAAGCCTGTTGGGGAAGGAGCAGTTTAGGCAGGAGTGTGATCTAATTATTGAAAGTCTAATGTATTCATTCTTTCCATTAGTTCTAACGTACTTTTGGAGTCCTTTAAAAAAATTGTCTGTTGGAAGAGGATCTTGCATGCTGCATCTTCCCAGCTGAATGCTGCCTAGAACAGAACGTCCAGCACTGTTCGCTTTACTCACCAGGCTTTTATTCCTGCAGACTTACGAGGTGCAGAGCGTGCTGGGAAAGGAGGTGGGGTTACTGAGCTGCTACGTCCACTCCGTAACCAGTCACCCCAACTGTGTTGCGCTGGAGGAAATCGTTCTTCTGGAAGCTGCAGCAAGACAGAGTTGAACTCTAGTCAGCTATTATAGTATCTGTGGACTTTGTAATGTGATTATCTGTTAACTAGTGCCACAGATAATGTATAATGCAAGTGTGATAAGCATTGAGACAGTTTATTAAAACTGTGATTTATAAAGCACATTGTGCTAACACTGGAAAACTATCCATATATTGTTCAACTTTCTGAACTCTTCTTTTTCTGATCAGTGCAGAATCTAAGAATACAGTTCTTTGTTGTGTTTGCTGTTACGTAAGGTAAAACGTCTTGTTCTGGAAGTTTTGAATGGTTGTGATTTTTTTAATATAATACTGTATTTATTACATGTCAATGGAAAATACTTCACTGATATTTTTGAAATAAATACCTTGCTGGGGGCAGCGAATGTTGGTTTAAGCTGAGTTTTATCAGTGGATTCCAGCCCTGGTGGTGCGCGATTTCTGAGTTGTTATCACCTTGCAATCGTTGTTACAAAGACACAGATTTGAACAAAGCTTGTATTTTGAAGTGTCAACCACATGTAAAGTTAATGTTTTACAGCTAATTGGTCTCTCAGCATAGAAGTGGTGTGTTATCTGTAGCTTCCCACAAAGCGGGTGTTTCATTATAGTTTCTTTTACGGGTAAGGAGCAAACTGTGTTGAAGGCCATGCAACTGTCCTCACCCAGGCCGTGGAGACTACAGATCACATAAATGCCAGTCTTCCTCCAAGTGTGCATTGCGAGAATTAATATAAGAATTAGAAACTGGATGGTTTTTTCCCCCTTACTCTTTCACAGTGTTCAAAAGCCCCTTGCAGGTCAGAGGAGGAATGAGTGGTTTTGCGCATATGTGATTAACGAGCAGAAAAGGAACATTGCCACACTGGTCGTTTCTGTGGCTCAGGCCAATAGCGAAGTCTTATGGGTGTCACGATACTAAAGAAATGACCCAGCTTTTGAATTCCCCTCCCCCCCCCC
>VWZW01004674.1:745297-838250 GCA_013397115.1 Edolisoma coerulescens | reverse complement strand
TGGCGGGGTCGCGGCCGGCGCCGCCGCCCGGTGGCAAGTACTCGACGTATTCCCCGCCCCGCTCGGGCTTGTGGTTGCTGTTGAAGAGGTCGGCGAAGAGCTCGTCGTTGCAGAGCTCCAGGTTGGGCACGGCAGACATGGAGTCAATGTAGGAGCTGAAGTCGATGGCGCTCTCGTCCTCGTACATGGCCGGGGCGGCGGCGCTCAGCTCCGCCAGGTTGGTGCCGCTGCCCCCCAGGCCGCCCCCCGCCTCCTCGCCGCTCATCCCGCAGCCGCCGCGGGTCCCCGGCTTGCAGGCGGGGCCCGGCCCGCCGCCGCTGCCCACCTTGGCGTCGTAGAAGTTGGCGGGCTCCAGGCACCAGCTCTTATAGCATGCCGGGGAGTCCAGGCTGTAGAGAGCGGCGGCGCTCATGGGCGAGCGGGACGCGGCGCCGCACGGCCGCGGCGCGGGGGCTCCGGAGCGCGGGCACCAAACGCCGCTCCGCGACGGTCGCAGCTCCAGCCTCTGTCACGGGCAGGTGGGAGCGGGGCTGCTGCTGCTGCTGCCGCTGCTCGCACCGCTGGCACTGCTACTGCTCGGTGACACCGGCGCTGCCGCTGTAGCCCCGCCGTCGCCTCCCCGAGGGGGCCGATCCGGGCTCGGGTCACGCCGTGAGCAGCGGTAGGAGGCGGGGATGGGACAAGGCGTCTCAGGACCTGGGAGTGAAACGCCCGCTCGGTCCCTTCTTATACGGCGCGGGCCCCGCCTCCTGCCCCAATGACGGGGAACGACTGTTCCCGGCACCCCCGGGGACCCGGGGGCGGGAGCGGGTGGGGTGCGCGGCCGCGGAGGCAGGCCTGCCGCCGCAGCGAGCTGCCACCTCCCGGCCGAGGGTGGCCGCGGTCCGAGGTGCCCCCGCCACGGGCACGGGACGGTGCGGGTGCCTTTCGGGCGCCTGCTGCCCTCCCCGCACCGTCCCGTCCCCGGGGAGCGCTGTCCCGACGCCGGTACTGGCACCCCGTTCCCGCGCCTGAGCGTTACTTTTCCCTTTTCCAGTCGGGCCAGCGGAAAAGCTGGCTGAAAAAGCTGGTTTTACCCCGCCGCCGCCACCAGCACCACGCTGCATCCCCCCCACGCGCTTCCCCAGCGGCGCCTCGGATGGAGCGATACGGGGAAGATGCTGCCTGCCCCACGCGTGTCTCTGTGCATCACCCGAGCGCCCTCCCGAGGCTCATCTCCCTTCGCTGGGGCACGGGCAGCTTCACCCGAGAAACCTCCCGCTCCGGGGACAGGGCAGCCGCTTGGATTTCTTCTGGCAGGACACCCCGGTGGGAAAGGGGTCTCTGAGGCATCTTTAGCTGCCTCATGCTGTCTTCACGAAGTTATGCCTCTTAAAACCTTACATTAAGTAATTATGCTTGTTGTCGACCCCCGCCCCCCTTGCATCCCACAACTACTACTATTAAATTGGCAAGTATCAGAGAACTGAAAATAGCTGAACTTTCAGCTAAAAGATAAGTTTTCTAGTTATATAAGAGTTTCTAAAACCCTGGCTTCTCCCCCAGGAACTCCACTGACTGAATTACTAAAGAAACACACAACAAAACGCCCTTAAATTTACTTCTTAAAAATATTTACTTATTTATTTATCTTCCAGAAGACCCTTCTATATTTAAGATAGTACTATCCCAGGCGCTGGCTTTCCAGCCCAGCGCTCAGCTGACGCTGCTGGCCTGGAGCGGTGCCCTGCGGAGCGCGGTGCCCCTCGCCCGGCGGTGGCTTTCTGGGGACCGTGGGTACGTGCCGGTCATGCCGGGCCTGCTGCCCCTCTCCGGGCAGGGCTCCATCTGCCGCCACCGCAGCTGTTGCAGGACCGCAGCTGTTTATCACAGGGGTGTGTGTTTTAACATAAGTAGCTGGGAACAAGACTGGTACATGCTCTCCCTTTGGATGTGAACTCCTCGTGGGAAGGCTTGTGGGATCAGGGGAAGTGTGCAGTGCCTGGTAGGTGAGGTTTTACAGCTGGCAGGTATGGTTTCGCTTGGAGAGGCTTTGCTTTTAACTCTGGCTCTGCCAGATGTATTATGTTTAAATAAATTTGATTTCCTTTCTTATCAGAGGATTGACCACACAACCTCTATCTACACCAGCATTAACCACTGAACTTGACAGTGACACAAGAAATGGTTGCTTTTCTTTTTTCCACATTGTCAAAGAAATAATATCCCCCAAACTCTTTTTACATGTTATTTTTTGCCTTCTAGCACTGGGGTCTGTTCATATTGCACAACACTTTTGCCACCTGCCCCTGGCCTGGCTGTCCAGCAGGGAACGTGGTGTTCCTGGACCCTTTTTCTTTGCATGAAGTGTAGAGGAGTGTGTGCATGAGGCATGGGAAGGTGGTTCAGGAACGAGAGGCAGTCTGATATCTGCTGTCTCTCCCCTGTCTCCGCTGGAATGGGTTAGATCTCATCCATTGTAGTCATAAAATTATGATTTTTCTTGGAAAGCACTCATTTAATTGTTTGCATGCAGAACTGTGTTACACTTCCAGCTCACCGAAGTCCTTACCCCAAAAGGTCAGCCAGTGCTGGCATGCCACTGCACCAGTCTGAACATGCCTATTCAATGCCCATCATGTGTTACTCCAAAAAAGACACACAATTCCCAGCCAGGTCACCCGACCCCCGCTGGGCACCTTGCCTCCTGGCAATTAGATTCTCAAAATCCCTCAGTAAAAGGCATAGAACCGCTGTGTAAACCTCGATATAAGCCATCTGTGTCACAGCTAAGCCCCACCACGGCGGGTGCAGCATTGCCTGCAGGGTCTTCGGGACCTGGAAATATGTTCAGAACTCACGGTCAGACCTCTCAATGCCTGTCCCCCAAACCCAAGCGGCAGGATCCACCCCCTGGAAGGTGAGTTGGTTGTGTTTGTTGCTGAGCCTGGGATGTGTGGTTTTGGGGGAATGTTTGAGGGGGTTCTCCTACCTGCCATGCAGGGTGAGAAGCCCTGGGGTGCTACGACACCTGCAGCAAAGCATCCGGGAGCACGTGAGCAGGTGATACTTGGCTCTTACCAAAGCAGTGCACTGAAGGCAGGACGACTTCCATGCTCTGCTGTTTCCTGGGGTGGATTTGTCTGGCATCTCAGCAGCTGAATCTGTTCCCATCTGCATATGTAATTTCATGAGCAGTAAAGTACAGACAAGCCCTTGATTTCCCTCATCTGTCCTGCTGAGTACCTGACCCGCCAAGTCACAGCTTGTCTCTGGGATCCAGTCATTTTAAACAGCAGAAGAAGCAGGTGATCATCTGAATTTCAGAATAAATTCTTTAAAACTTGCTTGAGGTTCATGCTCCAAATCAAGGAAAGTATTTAAACCTGGCAAGAAAGGACAAGAAACCTTTCTATAAGAAGCAGAAAAAAGACAAAACTTTAACTTACTCTGGACTGCTGGCTGTGAATCTCAGAGAAACATCAGGACCCTGAGCCCTTCAGGGATGGCAGTTAAATCGCGTTGTATTTCTGACCAATTTTTCCTCATAAATAGGGGACAGGCCACTCAGGGAAGGTAAGGAAACAGGGTAATGCCTCAGCATGCTCACCTCCAGCAACCCAGCAAGGCATGCAGGACTTTTTGGGATAGTGGGACTAGGAGCTTGGCAAGGCTGTGCTGGTCCTGGGAAGCCCAGGGAGCACTTCTCTGCTCTTGATGTTATGGTCTTGAGACAGCACCAGCAGGACATCAGGTCCTGGAGGACTCATGGGTGAAGACCAAGCTGACAAGGGGGAAAAAGATGGAGGACTGGTTTGCTGCATTTCTCCTCCCTGCAAGAAGCAGCAGGAGCTCAAGTATCCTTTCATTCATCAGCTGGAAGCCAGCAATGGCACGTGGGGGCTGACCAGGAAATGGGACACCTAAAGGAGGAGGTACAAGTTGTCTGGGGAGAGTCAAAAAACCTGCCTGCATACTCCTAGGGAGGGACAGTACCTAGCTGAGGTTGGTGTTGGCTCTTGTCAGCCAGCACAGTGACTGCTGGACGGTCCCTCGCTGCCTGCTCCTCCCACCTCTGCCAGGGCTCCTGCCTCTCCCTTGTCCTGAAGCACTGTCACTTGTCCTGAAGCTTGTCACTTGTACTGTACTCGTACATCACTGCACTGATCCTGCCTGTGGCCTCCCTACTCTTAGCAGCTGAAGAATTTGATGGTAATTGACAGGATTTTTCCTTTTAGCTCATTTAGTTGAAGCTCTGTGTTTTGTCTCCCTGCAGGCATTTAAGCCCTGGCGGTGTCAGCCCGGGCTGGGTTTGTCCAGCTGCACCTGTGGCTGCTGAGCTGCTGAATAAGATCATCCGTGTACCCAGGCTCCCAAAAGGCCAAGTGCTACTGCAGCAAAATGCCTGAGAACCTGTGCTCCTTGTTTTCTCACACTCTTTGGTGGATACTCTGAACTTTTTCCTAATACAGGTTTTGCATTAATTGCCATTCATGTGATCAAATTGACAGCTACATCTTCTGCCTAATCAAATGAAATCTTGTGTGGTATAATTTACTGTGAGTGTAATGGACAAGTAGAGTCAATGTTACCCTCTTATATCCCATCAAAAAGGCAAAGAAAGAACTCACCCTGTAAATAATGTGGCAGCTGTAACCAAAACTTTTCCAGTCCCTTATGGCTACTCCTTCATGTTATCAGAATGGTTTGGTTTGGTTTGGTTTGGTTTGGTTTGGTTTGGTTTGGTTTGGTTTGGTTTGGAAGGGACCTTAAATATCATCTAGTTTAAACCCTCCTGCCACGGGCCAGGACAAGTTCCACTAGACCCAACCAGACCAGGTTGCTCAAAGCCCCATCCAACCTGGCCTTGAACACTTCCAGTGATGGGCCATCCATGCCTTTTCTGGTCCTGTGTCTCATCACTTTTACCGTGAAAAATTTCCTCCTAATATCTAATCTAAACCTACCCACTTGCAGTTTAAAACCATTCCTCCTTGTCCTGTCACTACAGACCTTGATAAAAAGTCCCTCTCCAACTTTCCTACAAGCACCCTTTAGGTACTGAAAGGCCCCAATAGGGTCTCCCTAGAATCTTATCTTCCCCAGGCTGAACAACCTCTCAGCCTGCCTTCACTGGAGAGGATCTTCAGCTTTCTGACCATCTCTGTGGCCCAAAAAACTTCCCAATCTTTTTGCAACAACAAAATACCCCTCTAAACACCCTGTTCTGGACACATCTTAGTTTGATGTAAGGTGTGGCTTGTTGGTAGTTTTGCGACAAGGCCAGTGACACCATTTGGTGCCATGGGTGTCTGCCAGGGTGTGAGCTTTCTGCATGAGTGCCATTTCTTACAGGAAGCATAACTTAAAAATGAAATTTTTAGAGCCCATGTAATTTCCAAACGAGGCACAGTATTAATAAAGTGACTCGGCAGACCCTCATCCTCAGGGAAAAAAGGTAAAAGCAGAGGTAATGAACCCTTATCCTTGATTTTGAGAAACAAGAATTTTGGGGAGAAGTGTCTCTCTATATAGATGCTTCCTTTTGGAAGCAGCTGGCCAAACCTGTAAGTGTGAGACCAGAAGAGCTGTAGGAAATTCCTTATTCCATGTCTGAATACAAGCCCGATTCACTGTTTTTGTGGAAAGCTCATAGGCTCCTTCCTGCGCCCAAATGTGTCCTGGTGCTGTACCACCTCTCAGCCACAGAGACCTCAAGATAACATCTAAACTGGGGGGCAGTGGTGGGGACTAAGGGGGAAAATCCTGAGCATGAGAAGCAGCATGTAGGAGTCCCGCTATCAGCTGGGAAAGGAGACTGCAGGCTGCAGCTCCAGAGCTTTCCTCTGGATTCAGCAGTACTGTTATTCTTAGCTAGAGGGAAATTACAAGATTGGCAGGGATGGTAAGGATTAGCTTAAACATGGTATCATTCTATACACTCAGAAAAAGCTAGTGAGAATTTATGCTAATGTTTTACATAACTTTTTCGATGCAGCTAATGGATTTCCAGATATAGTGCCCATCCATCTGGTTATTTAATCTGAGAAGGAAATACTCTGCCGTACTTGTGAACAGTTCCCAAGTTTTGTTTTGCATCATGAGACCTGATGCAGTCTCTGACTCTGATCTTCACATCATCTCACTCTTTTCTGGAAGCCAGATAAACCCACTCCAAAAAGCACCGAGCACAGCAACTTGAGGTTTGCCTTGTGTCAGTACCTTCCTTGCTGCTTCACAGGCTGGCCCCAGCCTTTCCATTTAGCTGCTGCATCTTACTGAGAGCAGCCAGGATTGGGGACAGCAGTTGCCATTCTCACATGTTGGAGGTTCTTTCCAGGGCCATTCAGCTTCATGGTGAAAGCTCCCTAAAGAAAGTTAGGGAAACTCCACTTGCTCTGCACAGGATGTGTTGAAGACCCAGCAGCCTCGTGCTCTGCGCCTCAGCTGACACATGAACTTGACACACACATGACTAATCAGGGCTGATCTAGCCAAGGCTTCCCACTACCGTGCTTATTCTAAGGCCAAAATGGAGCTTTTAACTATTTAAATTGTCATGAACCTGTTCTAAGCCCGTGTCACTTCTGGCTGTCTCACAGGCTTTCACCCCCAGCCTGAGGGCCTTTCGCTATGGACTACAGGGAGCAGAGAGCACGGGGCAGTGAGCCCCAGTCCCCTCCCCTTGGAAGGGCCAGACTGCATCCAACACCCCTTCCCAAAGGCCAGGCAGGGAGGCCTGCTGTGCACAAACATCTGCTGTTGCTGAGGATATCAAAAGTCCTACGAGAAGAGCCTCGTTAAAGTATAAACCTAAACTTTGTCCTCCACAGTGCAGGTCAAAGTACCCAGTAACTATCTGAGGTATGTGCCAGAAGTGCCATTAAACACCTCGTACACCCAGCCACTTGATTTCTAAACGTCCCCTGCCTTTTCATGTTGCCTTTTTTATTGTGCTTTAAACTTTCTTATATTTGTTGAGTGACAGCATGAAAGCCAGGGTACCTCACCTGACCAAGTTTTAGTCATAAGGTTGCAGTCCTAATTCTTAGCAGAGATCAAAAGAACAAAACACTATGACATCTTACTGAAGTGTATATAAAAAGACTATATCAAACACTTTTACTAAAATAACCCCCACATTACTGTTCACTAATTACAATCTCTATAAATGGGTAAATGTAAAAGCTTTCTGTGATTAAAACACTCTGAATTAACTTTTGAAATGAGGTGTACAGCTGAAAGTTTATTTTTAAATGTTTCCTCTACAAAAATACATCCCAACAATATTTTTAATTACTAAAGTCTGATAAAAGTGTTCTGAATTTCTTGATTTATAACACTATTGACACAAACCATTGAGTATGTTTATTAAGAAGAAAGGTAACAAATAGTAATTGTTGCTGGAAAGTATTTGAAACAGAAAAGCCCCCTCCCCATTCTTTAGGCCTCAGCAATCTTCCTCATTGTGAGTTTTTCATGGAGTTGTATCCAGGAGGCAGATTTCTCAGCTCTCCAGCTGACAGATTCATTTGAGACTGGTGCCAGCAGCAGACGTGGCCCTCAGCGAGACCAGAACTGCCCCACAGCCACAGAGGCAGGAAGGAAATCTTGTAAGCAGGGAAAGGGCAAAGACTCGTTTTTATGACACCCTTTATGATAATTATTAAAAGCCTCAATGGAATCGATATCCTACAGTGAATCTGGGTAATGAGCAACAGTAGCATTTGAGAGAATTCTTTCCCCCTCACTGCCCATGCTGCAGTTTAACCCCAGCTGGGAGCTCGGCCCCACAGAGCCGCTCCTCACTCCCCCTGAGAGAATCAGAAAGTGAGGAAACTCGGGGGCTGAGATACAGACAGCGTAATGGGTTAAAGCAAGAGCTGGGAATACGAGCAAAGCAAAACAAGGAATTCATTCACCACTTCCCATGGGCAGCCTGGTGGTCAGCCCTCCCCAAGAAAGCTGGGATAATAGTGACTTGGGAAGACAAACACCATCACTCTGAACTTCTCCCTCCTTCTCGCCTTCTTCCCCCATCTCTACCTGCTGAGCATGACACCCTATGGCATGTGAGATCCCTTGGGTCAGTTTTAGTCAGCTATCCTGGCTGAGCCCCCTCCCAGCTCCACGTGCACCCCCGGACTCCTCACGCTGTGAGAGGCAGAAGAGGCCTTGTCTCCATGCATGCCCTGCTCCGCACTAATGAAACATCCCCGTGCTATCAACAGTTTCCAGCACAAATCCAAACCACAGCCCCACTCTAGCTGCTCTGAAGAAAACAAACTCAAGCCCAGCCAAACCCAGCTCACCTGAGAATGGGCTGCTGGAGACAAAGAGCCACATCTGGCACAACCTCCACAGTTTGGCATAAGCAAATTCCAAAGTGCAGTAGCCATTCCTGTGCTGGGCTGCAGTTACGGCAAGAAGCTTACAGTGCTCAGCTCTGTCAGCAGTGACTACTGGCTTGGGCCAAACAATAATTTGGAAATAACACAGTGTGAGCAGTGCAGACTTCCAAAGGACAAAGATAACAGGGTATAACCTCTAATTGCTAAAAACAGTCTCATCATTACTGTCTCGTTATCCAGTAATGAAAAAGCCGTTCAGATACTTTAGGTGTTATCTAGAGCTAAGAGCCGTTTTCTGTTTAATTTCACCATGTGGCTCACTGATCCTATTGATATGAAAATCTTCTAGTTTTAACTACAAATAGTATGTGGCTGCAGAATGGTTTCAGATGATTGTCATCAAGGTCTCTGCAAAAGAAAAGCACAGACTCACAACATCACTACACTGATGCCCCCAAGTTTGCAGGGTATGAATTTGTGCTTTCCACTGAGAGATCTTAGTGCTTTCCAAATAAATCTTTAAGCTCTATAGCCTCTCCAGTTCTTTCTACATTGATTTTAACGCAAAGACAATAAAGCTGCTTTATTACAGAACCACACACAAGAAAAATAATTTTAAAAGAAGAAACAAAAATCACTGTTAGAATACAGCTTTAATACAAAAAGTTTATTTTCTCTATTAGTCAAGTTAACCTGTGATAAAAGTAGCTAAGAGTTTCTTTACTTTTTGGTCTTAAAATTCTGATCTAGTTGCAGCTGTATTTTAGGGTACAGGTCCCTTGGCAGACAGGGTTGTAGATGGCAGTTCCTCACATCCAGGGTTCCCATCCTTCCCAGACTCTGCCAAGAATATTGGGGTCTGTCGCTTGATCGATGAGGCATCTCACTTGGGTCTCCTCTGAAAGTCCATCCTCTGGCTCTTTGGCTCTGATATCATGATTAATGTTACCACGAGCCACAGCTGCAAAATCATTATAAGCAGCCGACTTCTCATGGCCCAGGCGCAGCTCATCGCTGAAATTGAGAACACAAAAATAAGCTCTTACTAAAAGAAACAAGCAAAAAATCCAAGATGGAGTTTTAAATACAAAACAGCACTTGAAAAATAAAGCTTGAATTGAGATCAAGATGTGGAGGCTGCTCAAGAGCTGCAGAAGGCTTGGCCAGTGAACACTGGTGATTTCAGGTCCTTTACTAGCGGGTATGTACCATGAATATGCCAATCTTGTCAAAGGTCTCCAACTGAAAGAAGGATGCAGCAGTTCACATCCAAGCTGTTGATCTCTTTACCTGCCCTCCTGATCTGTGCCTATAACAAGTATTTTGCTGCCTTTTCCAGTTCAGCCTTGACCGCAAAAGGGACTCCTCCCAAGTCCTGCACTTTTCAATATTTGTATGGTTTTAAAACAGGCTTGCTTTCTTTGCTTTTCTATCTTTCCCCTGATTAATCCAAAACGACTTTTTAAGAGAGGATGGAAGGGATTAATTGTACTTTTAACTGAACTTTAAAGACATTCTAGCTTGAGCCAGACTTGACTAGACCGACATAAATAACCTGAGAATGCCACCAGATTTGAATTTGATGTTTCTCGTAAGCAGCTTTCCTCCATGCCTCACCTACAGCTGGTTCAGGCTCCATTTCAAGCAATCCTCCATCAGAAGCATATATTAATTTAATTATTACCCCTACCCTAAAAGCAGTGGAGGCAAACACAAAGAACAGTGGGGCTGAGGAGTATGAGATTAAGCAGCCTGACAGGGAGGGGAGGCATGTGCTGCCAGGAGCAGTAAAACTGCTCAGAAGGCCTGAGCTGGAGCAAGAAAACTCACAGGGAGATATCTGGTGTTTTGGCTGGCAGGGTGATTCAGAGAGCTTGTACACGGACCAAAATGATTCTGACAGAAGGTTTGTTGAAATTTTGCCCTGTCTGTCTCTTTTCCTAGCCGCCATTCTACCCAAAGGGAGCACGTCTGACAGAGGAGCCTTCCAAAGCTCTTAGTGGAGCAGTTTAAAGCAAAAGGAGAGCATCTTACCAGGTGATTATTGCTGGATTGGCACCTGTAAGCTTTCTTCTGACATAGTTGACTTTTTGCAAAGGGTACCAGTTTACTTCAGATGTGTTTATTTCCTTAATCCACGTGCCTCCTTTTTTCAGCTGTCTTTGTTCAAAGTTCTAAGGAGAAAACAAGTTCGCCCTATTTATCATAAATCACACACTTAAAAAAGGCTTTTAAGCCGCAGATCATAGCAAGTCAAGGCAGTATCTTAACTGCAGAGGCAGTGGAGGACAAAGCAGTGAGATAATATCTAACTTGCCTATGACTTTAATTTACAACTCAAGTTACTGAAGTGCAACTAGTTTCAGATTTTTTTCTCTGTAACTATTAGTTTGATATATACAGTACTGTTATGTAAATGTAAGAGGTTCAATGCAAAAAGTTGAAAATATTTATGCTGGTGCCCTAAGTGACATAACGTGATCAAGAGTTACCCACGTCTTTAGGATTATCATGAAAGATAAAGAACAGTACACTGATAACACAGACATATGCTACTTTTTTTGTACATCAATATAGAATTCTATAATTTTAAACACTTTTAAGTTCAGTTGCTCTGAGAACATAATAAAACAAAGAAAGATAAAAGGAGTACTGAGAGTGAGCCTCAAGGAATACTTCCAGTTTTATTCTTACTGCAGTTTAAGAATTTTCACACAAAGAAAAAGGAAAGAGGACAAACCCCCACCTTCCAGTCCAAAGAAGGCTCTTTTACAAATACATCCATGGTGCTTATGAGGAGGTCTGGATCTGAACGATAAGCCCTCAGGGCATGCACCATCACGCTGTAAACGAGTCCCCACTCTTTCACTGGCATCATCAGATTAACAAACTGGCGAGTCAGGCGAAAGGGCATCAACTCTGGCACAGGCAAAAACTAGCCAAGGGGAAGGACAGTCAAAAGAAAACAAGAAGTAAGACGCCTTGGAACAGAAGGATTAGACGGGAATATTTTGTTCTTTTTAAGCTCTGAAACTGTCTTTGTCACTTAACTGAAAATTACGTGCAAAAGTAGAACTGAACCAAGTTGTGACATCAAAGCTCTAGTCATGAATATTCAGTGATAGTGGCTGAAAGCGTGGCTGAACTGTGTAAAACACCACCATATTGACTCTGTGGAGTTCTACAGCTCACCGCTTGTCTCAGAATATCTGGACTCAGATATTTTATTCAATTAACTAGAAATAACTTGTAAAGATTATTTTGCACCAGAACAACGGCAACTGAAGAGCATCAAATTTAGTACAGAGAACACACGCGTAACCGCACATAACAAATGCAAAAGCTGAAACAAATTAATTGAAAACAAATACCTGTGTGGCTGCACCAAAAGCGTATCCGAAGTCTATTCCCACCATGCCACCGGTCTCCTTGTTGATCATGAAGTTGGACAGATGCCTGTCTCCAATCCCAAGTATCCAGTGGCTGATGCACATCAGCGCGTGAGAGCTGGCAAAGTGGGAGCGCAGGGCCAGGAAGGCCTCGGGAGATGTGCTCATTTTCACAAAGGCTCGCCTTAACAAAACAGAACCCGCTTGTTGAATGCAGAGAAACAACAACATTTCTTTCACAAGGTGCGGCCATCAGCAGCCACTTACCGCAGCAGGTCTTCTGGAACGCTGCTCTCCCTGCTTTTGAAGGACTTGACCGCTTCTGTACGGCTGGCATTTCTGCAAAGCAGTGGAGAAATAAAGGTAGCTGCTGAAGTAACAACCCGCTGGATGGTGAAAGTCAAGATCTGCAGGTGACCGCAGCAGCGTGTGGTGCTTACTCCAGTAAACAGTACAGCAAAGCCACAAAGAGTTCATCCCCCAAATTTTATCTGATATTACAAATGCCCCATCCTCCCTCTTTCTCCCAACAGTTATTTCCAAGACTGACATCTCTAAATACAAAAGAGGATGTAGTTTTGTGTATTTTCCCCCAAATTAAGTAGATGGGTTAAGTTTTAATACAGCAATACGATCATGTTCTTTCTGGCTGGACAGTCTCTTCCAAGCAGAGGAATTAAGGTCCCAGTTAAATCTCTCAGCAGGAGGCTGAGGCTATACTGACACTAGAAAGTAGCACAGCAAAGAGGAAGCAACAGAACTGAAAACTGGTGCTGAGGGCATTCATGCCACGCAGATTTGGGGAAGGAGGCTTTGTCCTAGCCCATGTCAAGTTCAGAACGCTCGTGAGAGCTGAAATGTGCTGGGTGCTTTCCTTCCAGTCTACCTCCCTCTGAAAGGAGCAGAGTTGAGAATTAGAGAACGGCTCTTTGATGCAGCAGACTGAAGATGAGTGGAGGTGGTTGGGAATTACTTCAAAAGCATGTTCTGGACCTGAATACAAGTATTAATTCAGTTAAATGAGTCAAAGTTTTCCTTTAAAAAGCAAGACACTTGCAGGTTATGAGCTTATCAGAAATGTTCCTCTGGACACTTCACCACCCACAGTGCCAGATTTAGGCAGGTGTGGAAATTCCTCTGAGAGGATGCTCAAATTCGGACCTAAACCACCAAATATTCTTAAATTCTCAGCGAATCACGGTGATTTTCTCTGTCCAACTCCAGCAGATGCTCGGGCTCTGAGGCAGCCTACCTAACTGCATAATCAGGAACAAGACGCCTAGAAAATAAAGCTGAAGAGCAGCATCTGCTTCTAGACACTTTCTAAAGGAAGTGAGCAAGCTTCTGGAAGCATTCCTGTGCTCTGGTAGGATTTTTGGCAAGAGGAATTTTGCAGAGCATCTCCAGTAGGACAAATCAGTAAAATGAGCAAAAATCAGATCTAGCCATCATATTATAATGTAGATCATACTTTTTTCCTGGAATTTCTACAACTCTGCGTGTGTGCACACTCTAGCTCCTATATTTCACCGGCAGTTCTCTTTTGAAACCTACCTGTACATAGCATGGTACCGAGAGATGCCCTGTGCTTTCCCACCCATCCTGGACAGCCACTCAGAATAGGCAGCACGAGGTCCTCTTGGGCTAGGGACAAAAAGAAGAAAAGCACTGATGATTTCCCTGTATGATCTCACCACTCTCTATTTGGTTATCCACAGGCTGTGTGCTGCTCTGACCCATGAGATTTTTATGCAAAGGAAGAGTTAGGAAGCTACAGCCCACATTAATTTTAGCCTTGCTATGGAAATTAGGTTTATGCAGTCAGAGTATAGGCTGATCCATCCATCTCCTTCCCCCCAGCTTTGAACACACTTCAGTCATATCTGACAGAAGATTAGACTTCTCAAATTTGTCAATAGGTACTGTGAAAATTAGATGCTGCCTCCAGAAGAAAGATCCAAAATAATTTCTCCAGGGAGGGAAAGGTATTTTTGACAAGGTCTTGTAGCCTTTGAGAAGCATTATGCAGTCCACCACAGTACATGCTGCCCTTTGTCCATCCAAATGGGCACGGAATGCAGGAAGGCAGTTTGGTGTCTCCTCAGTGTACACAAGAGAGGAAGAATGAATGGCTGCTTGAACTTAGGGTATTAATCCATAAGAAGCCAGTATTCATTAGTTGCACTGCTTACGGAATAATTTGATATTTTTCTCCCATCTTAACTAAATGCATCAAGACATGAAACTTCTATTCCAGAGAGGCAGCAACTTAGCAGAACAGCTGCCTTCTCCCTTCCAAAGCATGTTTTGAGACAGAGAATGCAATTTCCATTTAAGAAGCATTTATCAGTTATAGACTGCAGCCCATCACTTTGGGATAAAGAAAAGGATTTCAAAAATTCAGAAAGTTGTTCCCTCCACCCCAACCAAAATTTTCCTTTGTGAGTGCTGTCACTTAACCATAGCTCAATATAAAATAACTTAATTGTCTTGACTGAATAACATATGGGAAAATATTAAAGTCTATATAGACAATAAAGCAAAGGGGTTATTTTAATAAATTATGACCTGCTTTTAGAAAGACACTGATCTTCCACATTGAGCATATTATAAATTTCCTCCCCTCACGAGATGGTTCCATGTGAGTCCTCGTTCACTTTCCCACTCAGTGAATGGAGATCAACATCACACCACTGCTGTTCACAACAGTGAATCAGACAGCAGTAATGCAGGAGCTCTAGCAGTTCCTAAACTGCTCACAAATCAGATACCCATAAAGACTCTTTGGAGTCCAGCCTCCACGCTGGAGTTTCCTCCAACCTGCCCCATAAATGTTAACTAGTAAAAATAAATGGTGACAACACTCAGACAAACCCAAACAGAGATTATGTAACTAAGAACCACATTTATAAATTAAACCACATTTTTAAATTCCAGGACAGAACTAGGCTGAAATGCTAGAATTAAATCAATTTTACAAATATTCAACCTCCAATTACAATCACAGGAAAGCAATATAATTTATTCAAACCCAGCATTTGTATCAAGCCAGAGAGAGTGCTCTTTTACAGTTGTGTTCTGTGCATTTGCTGCCAATTTCCACCCCACATCACTGACTCACTGCTGAACCCAGGTTCTGAAGAGCTCTGTCTCTACTCCCTTCCCCTGCCCCCCACTGACCTAAGACCATTTCCTGCCTGATCAAATCAAGAGACCAAAATCCTCTGCTTGTAAAATCAATCTGCTGATAAGGAAATGGTGATGATAGTGACGTCACACATGATTATAATTATAAGCCTCTTGTTTAAACAAGCTGGGTGGAGGATACTCCAGGTACAATGGCACTCATTAAACAAACAGTTGCCAATTACTAATTTGGGTCAGGAAGTACAAACTGCCTCCTTGCTTGTAAGTGCTTTTATTTCACTCTTTAATTAAAAAAAAAAAGAAAAAAGAAAAAAAGAAAATCCTGCCACAAGACTGTCAGTTATCCAAAAACCCATCAGCAGCAGTCTCTATTACAGCAGACATGTAAACCAAGCATCACCTGTAATAGCTGATATCTTCCTCTTTAGACATGCTATTTTTAAGGAATTCTTTTAAGGTGCAAGTATTTTCCAGCCACTTGATGAGTCCCAGTCTGCAACAGAGTAAGTCAGAGATAAGAACAAGTAGCTCAGAGCTGATCTTTAGAAGAACACCACAAATGGGAAGCAACACATTCTAGAAGGTTAAAAGCTACCAATTTAAATATACTCTGAAAAACAGTTTCCAGACAAAGCAATTTCAATGTTGTTTAAAAGGAAAAGGAAAAAAGAGAAATTAAGCCAAGGCACAAAACACTCTCAATCTGAACCTGGCACACAAAATTCTCACTTTCCAACATCCCAAAAGTAATAGATGTTAACATAAAGATTTCTGTCCCTTCAAGACAAACACCTACCTTGTTGTCATGGGAATGACCTGGTAAGTTTTTAACTGCATATTTCTTTGGCTACATGTAGCATCTTGGGAAAGGATAATGTTCATTACATCGAACAGCTGCTCAATGCGTTGGTCTTGTCGCAGGTCTTCACCACCTTTGACAAGAAAAGGATACTCCCGCTCATCGCTGCCTCGGATTGTTATACGCTTTGGCTTCCTCAAGGATTCCATAACACTTATCTTGGAAAAAAACAGGAAAAAGCAGAATATTTGTGACAGAAGACTTGGTCTTACAGAATCATTGCTGGAATTAAGCATATCTGCCATTCCTAGATGACACAATCAAGTTGCTCAACTATACTAGGAAAAGAAATGCCCGCTTGCAGCCCCTTCCTTTGCATGCTGCAAGACGTGTAAACAAGCAATGACCCCGCTACTGCCAAAGTCTTCAAACGGAATATGGACACAGAATTATACCACACAGGATTTTGACTCGATCTTAAAAACATACCCGTTCATCAAATCCAGAGATTTTTGCGTGGTACTCTGGCAGTGGCTTCCCTTTTCCATCGTACTGACCTGAAGTGGTAGTGGAAAAAAAATATTAGAAAAAAGTTACATAAACTGATGTTATTTTAAAGTGTACACAGAACACACATCCAAATGTTTTGTCGAATTGGTTGAATGACAACTATGAAGAAAATACTTTTAAATGTGTAAAAAAGATCCAACATGCACATAGTATGATTTTATCTGTGAATTACTGATACCCTTTCCTTAGCTGTTAGAATCGACCTCTTGATGGTTTCAGAAGACACAACCTTTTTTGAACTAGATTTAAGCATGTATTAGATTTACATTCAGATTTCCTGGAGTCAGGCCTTTAGAAAAATACTAAATTCTTAGGTAAGAGATACAAGTTTAGATACAATTTTAAAAATCAGGACTACAGCTTAAGAACAGATTTAAGAGATAATGAGCGAACAGAATTATTTCAAGTAAGGCCAGATAAAGCATATGGCCAGAAAGAAGGGCCATACAGCCAATATAAGAAACAAAGCTCAAGAGCAGCAACTTTCTTGTGAGGGACAGTTCACTATCCACACTGATGGGGAACTTACCAGGAACCTCTAGTTCATCCCTCAAGAACTCAGCTTTGAATTCACTCATCCATGGTGAACATTCTTTGAGGTTCCCAGGTTCTGCATGGGTTTTGCTCATTTTTGAGTGGAGAGACCTTGCAATCGCATCAAAGTCACTTATCTTCATATCCAACAGTTCTGAACCACCTCTGCCAAAATGATCATCCAGGTCCTTCCCAAAAGCCTAACAATCATTTATAGAAAGGAATGCTGTTTACACAGTGCTAGAAACTACCCTAAAGCACCAAAACAGTACCTTCCTCTCTACACACACAGCTTGTTCAGATATTAGGAAGAAATTCTTAAAATAAACCAGAACAGGTTGCCCAGAGAAGTTGTGGATGTCCCATCCCTGGAAGTGTCCAAGGCCAAGCTGGATGGGGCCCTGAGCAACCTACTCTAGTAGGAGGTGCCCCTGCCCATGGCAGATGATCTTTAAGGCTCCTTCCAACCCAAATCATTCTGTGATTCTATAAAATATTTTACATGTTTTATTTACTATCGGATTTATTATCTGTGGATTTATTACTGCCTAGCAATAGTTTTGGACATAAATTGTATAAACCCATATTTTAAAGGATTTTAAATATCCTGAAAAAGGAAGAGTGTGAAGTCATTTCACATGGATCCATTTAATACACAAAGTAAGTACTATCTACAAATAGTTAACTGAGTTGACTTCCTGTGTTCATAAATCAAGGTTCTAGAAAAACCAAATGTTCCTTCTTGGACCTGGTATTAATGGCTTGGAAAGATATGTTTTTTTAATGCCTGATTATTTTTCTCCCAAGCTATGAAGACACAGCTATTTCACCGTAGTAAATGCAAATGCAAAAAACATCATCCTTTTGAGGAGACTGCTAGAGTCAACAACATCTTTATCACTAAATCTATTTCCAGATTATGAGCCTGAAGTATTCCACATAGTACAGCAATTTTATGTGTCAGTCAAGAGAGACAACTTTTTTTTTCCCCAGCAAGAAATGATACAGTTATTCTCACAGCACACTTTGTTTCTTCATAATAATTGTGAAAGCAAAGAATTCAGAGCCTGTGCACCATCACCCTGACTCTCTTCTGCAGAATATTGCTGTCCCTCTTCCCTCTAACAGAGGGGAACACCCCTGATATCCCTCTCCAGCATCTCCCTTGCTCTTCTCTCCGTATCCTCTAATACTGCACATTTCAGCCTTTTAAAGAACCATGGATTTTTTTGTGTGGGCACACAAATCACCCAAACAGCCTTTGTGCTTACTCCTGCTCTGTCCCTGGCTGTGCATGCACCCTGTAGAGCTGCTCCCCTCTCCCTACCCCCACCCTGACACCGGCACATCCTGCACATTCTTATCCCCTACTCTTAAGTTTAAAGTCACTATCATCAAAGACCCATCTTATCTCACAGCAACACATTCAAAGGCCTGGTGTGCCCCTAAACTCCCAATTACCCTTTCTGCTTCATTATCACCTCACCTCCTCCCGACTCCACCTTCCTCCCATCCTCCACCTTTCCCGCTCATGGGGAAGGAATCTCCCTACAGACACGCAGGTTAGTTTATCTCATGCTAATGTGACACAAGGATGGCCACATGGGAGAGAGCTGGATGCACCCCGCCCTGGCCGCGGGGCTATGCACATACACTACAAGCATACAGTCAGGATGCTCCTTCCACAGGAATATCACTCTCCTGGCCTCAGCAATTTGCAGCTCGGGGCTTTCTGGACCGGGAAGTGTGCATTCGTATGTAAAAGTTCTCAAAGCATTTCCCCCTCTCCGTGCTACTGCCTGCTTGCTATTTGAACCCATGAAAGCACCCGTAACACCCTGCAGCAGGAGCTCAGCACTTAAGTGTGTACTGAATGAGGAAACACTTCTCACTGGTCTGAACCTGCCACTTCCATAGAGTATTTGCTTCATGTTTGGCACTCCTGATAGAATCACAGAATTGCTAGGCTTGGAAAAGACCTTTAAGTTCACCAAGTCCAACCATGGGACTGATGTTAAGAGCTTTATTGTATCTGGCATCATCGCATCTTTTCCAACTGGAAGAATGCTGGAGTTGCTTGTGCAGTGGTTACTCTGTACCTCTGATTATTCTTGCCACTTCGAACGTCATCCAATTTTACTACATCTGTGTTGAGAATACTGCAGACGAGGACTACAACGTTCAAGAAGCAAGAGTCAGAGCAGGCTGCTATGTCAATGTACAAATCCATGTTTAGTTCTCTATTCTTAATAATGATGAACATTCACTTTTCTTTCTTAACTGCCCTTGAGTATTCACAGCTGATGTTTTCAAAGAACTGTATCACAAATCAAGATTTTGTTCTTGTAATGCAATAGTCAGCTAAAACCTGAACAATTTCTATATGATATTAGGGTAATTACATTTCCTTGCCACATGTGTCACTTCATTTTCTCCACTGACTTTCATCACTTTAGAACTCAGTTTTTTAAAGTCTTTTCTATCATTCTTCATAGTTGTAACTCATCTGTATTACTTACCCTAAGTAACTTTGTATCGGCAGCAAATCTGCGTAGTATAAAACAGCAAAACTCCCTAAGGTGCTCATAAATCCTTGGCAGCAGGGAACAAAAAACAAGGCCAGATTCCCACGGATGATTACAGGTTCAGGTCCTAAGAACCTGGCAGCATGAAGGACAGGATAGGCAGAAGCTGTGTAAGGCAGAACATTTATCCCTGCAGGGCAGTTAGAAGTGGAAAGTGAACTATGTTAAGTCCATGGCTTCTAGCAAAGAAATCCCAGTCCTGTACTCCTGACTTGATCAAGTCTCATCAAGTCCTGCAGCACCTGTAACAGCTGTGATCTGGTTCCCTCTTTTGACTTTCTATTGTCTTCTAGAAAAGCACATGATGCCAACGCTACTCAGTAACCACATATACCTGAATAAACCTTTTCCTCATCAATCCAAGGCCAGGAGCCTCCAAATTTCCCAAATTCCTGTACATTCCTTCATACAATTCCTTAAGCTTCTTTTTGTTTCTCTGAGGTTTTGACAATTCATTTTTTACATCCTCAGCCCAATCCTGCAAAGAGAAGAAAACAGATGAGTACTGAGAAAATATTTACTGACCCTTGCTTTTCAGTAAGCCACTCAGATTGCACTGGGGTTACTCTATTTACTAGTAGTCAACTATTATGTGTCTTTTGACAACAAAAAGAGCAGCCAAAAGACTATGGAAATATTTTCATTTCATTCTGTGTCTTGATAAAATGTTTCTACTTTATTATGATAATTATGTTTACTACCATAGTGTTTAGTGGTAAGAAAGCCTCTGTGGTGCCAGGAGTGGCACCAAACACCGGACAGGAATCCTTTGGACAAACAAGTCAGAATGTAGACAGGGATGTCCAGCAGGGAAAGGCCATAAGAACACAAGTAGTTGAACACAAGTAGTCCAAAATTATAAAGATGGCCACAAATGATAATTCTGTAAGGCTTTCAGAACAATTAAGGAAGACTGGCCGCGGGGCAGGGCACAGACCCTGAAGGGGAAAGCTGAAAGGGGCCGGAGCAGAACATCCAGCTGGCACAAAGGAGGGAGTCCATCACCAGTGAAAGCTGCTGACAGCACCTTGACATCATCATCATCATGTGTTGCTGCTGAGTTGAACCACTTCCTGTGGCTGTGGTGTCAACTGAACTCTGTCAGGCTCCGCCCGGCACTCGCTCTTCTGAACAGAGGGAAAGGAACGAAGGGGAAGGGGGGAAAAAAATAACACTTCACCTTGAAAATCATTGCAGGATTAGAGAGCTGCTCCAGGGAGTGAACAAAATCTTGAACTACTCCTCCTCTATCCAACTTATTCTTGATCCTTTAAAAGAAGAGAAAAATGCATCACAATGCAACAGGAACTACTATCACCACCTCGCCTGCAGATAAGCAATGATCTAGACTGTCTGCTGTATACAAGAATCTGGTAAAATACTTCAGGTGTAGATAGGTAAGAGTCCTTGGGAATTCCCTCTTGGGCTGCATGACTGTTTATGTGTTGACTAAACATGCCACACAACTCCCAATTTTTTAATTGTATGTCCCACTACGAAAATAGGAATTTGGTGAGTGGAAGCCATGCTTGAAACAGACAGAGACATTGATCAGACTATACAGCCTGTCATGACAGTTATTGAAGGGTGATACTGTCTGTGAAACACAAGACTTTGTATTTTAAGCAAAAATTTATTCAGCAAATGTATCAAACTTGAGAAAAAGGCAAAAAGACACCCAAAATTTTAAGAATGGTTCTACAGCATTCTGTGATAGAAACTGATTTTTGCCTGGGGATTAACTCAAGTGTTATTGCATAGCAAAATGGGCAAGGGAAGCCTTGTAGGAGAAACTGCGTTTTGCACACTGAAAAGCAAAGAATACCACAGCCAAGAGCTGTCATTCCCAAAGATAACATGCATCCATTTCACTGCCCTCTCTGAAGTCTGGTATGAGCATCTATTCTATTTAAACACAGCTGCTTCCTCGTGGTATTAGAAAGATTGTAAATGTTCAATACCATAGAATTACAAGGAAAAAGGGGTTGCCTCTCTGTGGTCTTTTTGTTTTATCTTGGAAAACTTCTAACTTCCAACAGCCTGGGGACTATATGTACCCAACACTTCATAAAGTATTCATACTCAATATTCAGACTGAGTATGTCTGACACTGACAGAGCTGATGTCTTGCATTTCTCTGTGCCTTTAAATGAAAACTCAAGACAACCCTCTGATACTTCTCGTGCTCACTGAAGAAAAGAGTTTGCATTGGAAAAATAAATAAATCTGTCCGCTCCTGAACAAAAAACATACAAAAGAGCTACTCCAATTGCAAATTCACCTTTCTACAAACTCCTTGTTCTTGCAGCCAGCTGCAGTATCTTTGAAGCAGTAACTTTCACTGCTGATCATGAAAGGGTAGATGAGTGCCTGGGGATAGGTATTTGCAATCTCTTCAACAGTATGTTGTACAGCTGCTGCTACATCCTTGTCCAGTACTGCCATCATCTGGCTAATCCAACCAATGAACTGCCAGCAGGGAACCGAAGAAAGCTGCAAAAACACAGACACTGCTTTCAACTTCGGTCCTCCTCAAAGATACCAAGCATAGCAAACAAATGAAACTGCTCCGTGGCACAGCCTGACAGGGAGGAACGTGAAGAGGAAACAGAGAATGTCAACTAGGTGTGCAAAACATCCCCCAATGAAGCACAGATTTGATTATTACTATCACTAGTACTACCATCACCACTGCTGCTTAATAGGTTTTCCATTATAAAGATTTGCAGCTTGTTGATCAATATGAGGCTTTACACTCAAACTTGTGGCTTTTGTCTCAGGATGCAATACAATAATTTTTGATCATCACATACAAACAACTCAAAAGTCTGAAGGAATTCATCGTTGGGTCGAAGTCCTGATTTGAGTAAAAAAGGCCAGAAAGGGGAACACTGAAACTCCTATCACAGTTCTGTCCTCTGTTCAGCTTTAAGCATTTCTAATAGAATTTATTATCAGATTACCAGTATTTATCTCACAGAAAGACAGAGGATAGGATAAATAAATGCCTGGTGAACTCCCTTTCTGGGTGAGATCTGTCAGCTGGTGTCAGGTTCTGTTTAAACTATTGGTGTTTCACTGTGGCCACGCCTTATGCACCTCAGCCATTTCTTCTATTTCCTCAGTTCCTTGGGATAACTAACCCGAGTTCCTGCCTCACTTGAGTTCTTTCTCTGACAGGACCTGCTGCTCTGGGAGCAGCAGCACAATGACATGGGCTTGAAAAGGCGGGCAGGCCAAGGCAGGAACAGCCATGAGTCACAGAGAAGGTCTCAGCTTATCTATCTCACAGCAGCAGGGAAGGCTTGTGGTATCCTGCCATGGAATGGCAATGGAAAGAGGTTGTAGAAGGAAGGAAGGAAGGAAGTGGGAGATACAAAGGAAGACAAAGCTGTAGTAACCTCTGAAGTGAAGAAGGACAGGGAAAGGTGGGAGACATGGAATGAGTCTGGAAAAACTGCTGGCTTCCTGCATACAGGAAACTCAGCCTACAGGAATAAGATACATTTCTCACCCTAATACTAAGCACCATTGTCAGCTCATTTATACTGTTCTGAAGAAAAAAAAAAAACCAACCCAAAACATACCACAGTAGTTCTCCAGCAACTCTCAAACTAACATTTGGAATCAGAGTAATGATAAAAAGTTAAACTTTTAAGAAAAAAGTTTCTGTCCATATGAATTAGACTCAGCAAGTTACAGAAAAGACAAGGAACAATGATGGGATAAAATTTATCTGATTTCCCTGAAGCAAAACTTACCAGTCTAACCTCTCTATGTATCCAACCTCCACCCCCACCTTTAAAATTCGATTTACAGCAACATTTGCTGCCAGAAAAATTGAAGCAACTAACCTCTCGTGTCACCAGACTCAATGTCTCTGCTGGATATCTTTCAATTATTTGGAGCAGTCTAGGAAATCTCAGCCTGGCTTCTCTGGAATTCAGTTTTAAAGCTTTTATCATTTTCTCCACCACAATAGCTGGGAACTGCTGCAGATCCACAGTGTTAATTTCTGCCAAGAGACATTAAACAAGAATTATCAGAAACACCATCACTTGTTCCGTGTCTTTGATCATCTGAAACATTCATCTTTACAATTTGGTATTTTTTTTCGAGTGTATTTTGTATTTTTACTTTGTTCTCCTTCCCATCTGTTTGAACTGCACACATCTGCAACACATGTACTTGGGGACTGTAAGGATTAGCTTTATCAGGAAGCTGCATCACTGCTGGTATCTTGCCTGCTTTAAATCCAGGGCTGCTGTGGTCTGGGAAGGAACAAGGGAAGCATCTGCTGGATATGATACACTTCTCACAAGTAAGAGGGAGACCACAAGTGCTTCACTAGTACCAAAGCTAGCAGTAACAGTGGAGGTGAGAAAAGGAATACAGATACTGCTGAACTGGAGGTCAAACTGCTCCATTTAAATTCAAGCTGTGCTGCTCACGGAGACCTCCTGGGTATAGGAAAAGCTCACGGATCACAGATAAATACACTTCACAAGCTTAGGAGAAATCCTGACTAACCAAGCAAGCCTTCCTCTTCCCTGCGCAGATACTGGTCACAGAAGCTGATCAAAGTCATGTATGCATCAACAACCCCCACCACGTCCACATGGTCCATGGAGTGGGACTGCACCTCCTCTTCAGACTTCCTCACGGCACAGCTGAAACACTGAAAAGCCTTCTTGTTCAGACCCGCCAGCACCTGACATTCAACCATAAGAGAAAAAAACCACACATTAGAGCAAGTAGCATTGAACAATCCTTTCTAAAACTGGAGCTTTGTTGCAAGTCTTGAGTAGATTAAACTTTAGCTGTTTTAAGGTGTTCTGAGCAGCTGATACAAAGGAAAAAAATTGGGATGTTATTTCTAGCAGTGATTTCCAGAACTTTAGTTTCCACAATTTTCAATGGAAATGTACAAACCACAATTTAAACTTAAATCAGTCTTTTAGTGAATTTTTGTCACTGCAAAAAAGCTAACATTACTAAAGTTTCTGGAAACAGTTAACAGAAAATATAATAGAACTTTCCGAGTTTTTTTCCTATTAAGACATATCTGCAACATCTCCATAACAGTTACACTTGGAATTTGTGTTAAAAAAAGCATGCATCAAACTATTTTGAATCTGATGCCTTTTTCCCTATTATAAATACAGTAATATTCATCATACATTTCTAATGCAGCTCATGCAATGGGTGACTTGACAGGATTCTTTACAGAAGCACAGAAGCATCAAGGTTAAAAGAGACCTTCAAGATCATCTGTCCAACTGCCAACCCAGCACCACCGCAACCACCCCTAAACCATATCCAGAAGTGCCACATCCAGATGCCTCTTGAACACTTCCAGAGATGGTGACTCCACCACTGCCCTGGACAACTTAGTCCAATGCCTGACCACTCTTCCATTAAAATAAAAAAATAAATTCTAATATCCAATCTGAACCTACCTGGCACAACTTAAGGCCATTTCATCTCACCCTCTCACTTCGGTGAGATGGGTGTGATGGCAGAGGAGACCAACCCCTACCTCACTACAATCTCTTCTCAGGTGGCTGTAGAGAGCAATGAGGTCTTCCCTGACCCTCCTTTTCTCCAGGCTAAAAAATCCCAGTTCCCTCAGCTGCTCCTCATAGGACTTGTGCTCCAGATCCTTCCCCAGCTCCGTTGCTATTCTCTGGACACATCCCAGCACCTCAGTGTCCTTCTTCTAGTGAGAGGCCCAGAACTGAACACAGGATTCAAGGTGCAGTCTCCACTGCCAAGCACAGCAGGACAACCACTTCCCTGGCCCTTCTGGCCACACTAAATGATGTAACTGATATTAAATAGTCAAGTAAGTAGAAGGAGACTACCAGGGTCAGAGCACTGCTTAATACTAAGCTAAAATAGGGCTAAGCTTCTTAATCTTACAGAAATACCTGGTATGGCAATCTTACTCATCTGACACAGAAGAGCTTTTATGCTCATCCTTCAGACTGCCTAAAGAAGAATGCTCTTAAGAATTAGCTAATAAATGAAGCTCAGGCTTTTGCTTAAGTTTCTTCACACCAGAAAATTTAAAACCTTTTTTTTGCAGGAATTTCTTCTTGATCTGCTTTACTTCTAAAACCACAAAACACAAATTAATACCTTTTTGTTTTGTTTTATACTAATATGGTTCATATTCCCGGAAGTGATCCTGCAAGAAAGATGGAGAGGGACTTTTTACAAGAGCATGTAGTGACCTGACAAGGCGCAATTGCTTTAAACTGAGAGTAGGTTTAGATTGGATATTAGGAGGAAACTCTTTGCTGTGAGGGTGGTGAGACACTGGAAGAGGTTTCCCAGAGAAGTTGTGGATGCCCCATCCCTGGAGGTGTTCAAGGCCAGCCTGGATGGAGCTCTGAGCAATATGATCAAGTGGAAGGTGTCCCTGGCAATGGCAAGGGGGTTGGAGCTAGATGATCTTTAAGTTCCCTTTCAACTCAAACCATTCTATGATTCTATATATAAGGGTCTTCATGGTGGCTTTAGAAATTAGTAGAAATAAGCCAGCAGTGGCACTTCATATTCTTTATCCATTTGACAGACAAAAAGTCAATGCCACCATTGTCATGGTGAGACACCATGTCCCCAGCATGTGGGACAACTGACAGCAAATATAATTTTAGTTGCAGCACAGTCTGGTACTGTATTCTTCAAATGCACACCTACCCAAAATAGGCAAAGATGACCTGCATGTGCTCTGCCTTAAAAATCCTCTTCTCTCTTCCGTTAAAATTACTTAGACAAAATAAGTGTATTAGTATTATTATCAGTATAATAAATATCTCTTTATCAAAGAGAACAGTCTGGGAGCATGAAGCAGGTCACAAATGCCCAGCTGAAATCAAGGCCTTCTTTGAGGATCCCAAGCCTTGTCTGGCCACTGTGCGTGCAGCTGCTGTGACCTCATCTTTCCCCTCCACTCAAAATACAGGTATAGAGAAACACAAGAACATTCTCCCAGTTAGAAAGGCTAGAGTGATGCAGAACTCCAGGAGAGCAAAACCTGGGAGAAACAGCAACCACAGCTTTTTTTGCATTTTTTTCTCCTTTCTTTCTCTATCTGGTGTTGCTGGACAAATCACTGCTAATAGCAGACAGGTTTCACATGCTCTGTATCTATCCATAGCCATCACTACCTACTGAAGCAGTAATTTGTAGTAATTATGACACAGAAATAACTAAAAGATCTTCCCCTCTCATTTACCTTTTTAGGGTTCTCAAGACTTTCTCCTGATATTAGTGATATCTTTCCAGCCTTTTCTTTCTCAATTTGCTCAAGGCATCCTGGGTCCTGACTAAGAGCATTGGCCATGATGTGATACGTAGTACCCAGAAGAAGATTCTGGTTTCGGAAGGCCATTATGTTCTTGCTGAGATACTCAGGTTTGGTATCTTCTGTCGGAATTCAAAAACAAAAGTTGGTAACTGGACAACAAAGCAACTTTGTAAAACAAACAAGGTGAAGCAAAGAGAAGGCTGTTACCAAGCAGGGAGACGGTTTTCAACACTGAGAGCACGCGTTCAGGACAGCTCAGGCTGCGGCTGCTACTGTGAGTGAAGCGGCAGTAGGTGTAGTTCCACCTCACCAGCCAGTCCTCCCGCGTCCTGGCTTCTTTGCGCAAGTCTTTCAGGAGCTTCATGGCAACTGCAAAGCTGTTCTGGATTTGGATTAACAGAATTTTCAGACAATATATCTGAAGAGGGACTAAAACCTGCCCACAACCAAATTAGGGATGAGAAGACTTAAGCAACACAAGTCATAGTAAGGCAAAGAGATGTTCACTGCTTGCCAGGTCTCATATGCAGAACCAGATCTGTGCTAATGGAGAAGTTTGAAAAGCAAAAGAGAAGAACAGAGGTTTAAAAAAATCTGAGAAAATAATTCTAGCTGCATGATTCAACAAGCATTTAACTGCTCTGTAGTACAAACACATATGGGAAACGCAACTTGATTTAATATATCATTAAAAAATCACTTAGGTTTGTGTTTTGATGAGAAGTTTCATATAAGTAACATTAAAGGAAATCTTATTTTTCACTTACTCCTTCCAAGAGTATATAGTCAACAAAGCAATAATGTTATATTTGCTTATCACATCGCTTAAAATAAACTCTTGTTAATGACTGCAGACTTCTGCAGCATCTCAGAAGATGGGAGACCTTGACTTTAATTATTCATCTTGTCTCAAACTTGAAGCACCCAAGGTCCATCATCAAGAAGGCTGTTTCAGTCATTTCAACAGCCAGATTCAATGCAAAACTTCTAAGTGACTTCAGTTCTTTGTTAGTGTTAACTAACAGCAGTAATGAAAACTGTGAAAAAGACATTCAGCATTGCTGATTGAAGTAAATTATATTAATCCAATCAGAATTTGATTTGTTTTCTTGTACAGAAGAGATTATTTATAAAGAAGAAAGCATAATGCTTGATTGCAAGCATCCCTTCCATTAAAGACTGAAACATTTCAGATACTTTATCTGCTCTTTAGAGTGTCCAAAACCATCTGTGGATCAAAGGGGACTTCAGGCACATTTCCAGTAATGACAAATTATCATCAGCTCTGTAATTAACATTTATCCTTTTGTTTTCTTTCATTGTGGAACTGACTTTCTTGAGCTTTCAAAATGTCCTGGACAGCAGGGTCAAAAAGAGAGAAGATTTGCCCTGGCAAAAGGGTACTGAAGACCACCTAAAAGGCTTTTCCAGCTATTTTCTATGTATTTTCGCACCAAACTGGAAGCTGTCAGACAGTTCAGACAATTCACCTGTTTCCTGGCACTTTCTATCATCTTCATTTTCATATTAAATTTGCAGCTTTTAATCATTGAGTAAATGTTTTCGCTCTGTTGATCCACTTCCATTTGGTCACCAGCACTGCATTCTCCGTCCACCTCCATACTGTCATCGGCCTGATCAGAGGGAAGTTTCTCCTGCAGTTTGTCAAGAAAGAAGCACCTGCACAACAACAACAACAACAACAGGGGTGCAGATCACTCTGGTATACATTCAAGGAAATGAATGTTCAAAAGTGTTGATCTGCCTAGCAGCAAACAAAGCTAATAAAAAATGTCCAACTACAGCTATCACCTTTAGCAGGGCTAAATACAGGCCTCAGAGTCTGGACACTCCTAACAGGGACCAGGTTGACCCTGAGAGCATTCAGGATCTTGAACTGACAAGATTAGCATTAGAAAATGTCCATTATAGAGTGGGATTTTTTGTTTGTTAGTTCCTTTGTGCAAGCCACAGTCCCTAAGCTCACCAAGCCCTAACTCGCATTCCAACCTGACAGAAGCGCAAACAAACAGGAGTCTCAATTATTTAGTGTGAGTGCCAGGCTGTATTTTATGTCAACCTGCTATTCCAATGTTTATCACATCAACACATGCCAACATCAAAATCTGTGTTGCAGACCAGCTCGGCAAACACACTCATCTTTTTAAAGGGAATTTCCATGAATCAATGCTGAATCCTGTCACTCCACAACCAGTCCTACCAAATTTAATAGCACATCTCATTATGTAGACTGTTACTCAAAGCAGAGGACAGCACTACAGTCTGAAGTGGCACTTGGCACATCCTTTGTTACTAATTTAAGATGAGACAAAGGTTTTCTAAAAGCACATAAAGTGTTTAAGACCCTGACAACCCTTCAAGTCATAAATGTTTCGAGACTTTTTTCAAAAGTAAGCCATGCCATGTATTCTGCCTAAAACTGAACTGCAATAAGCTCTTCTGTAGCCATGCTTTCCTGACACCAAGAGATAATAAAATAAATTACAGAGCACAGTATGTATCAGCAGAGCTACTGAAGAAGTTATCATACAGGATAGGAGGACGAATCTAGATTTGCTTGGGAAGAATGAATTGGGATGAAGACAGACACCATGGCAAGGACAGAAAACTTTCAAATTTGAAAAAACATTCCAGCTTCTTCAGAGCTAATCCAAAGAAGTCTCCGGAGAACCTTTGTTCTTTCTAGCAACAGTTGCACAACAGAAGTCTCCAATTAAAGCAGTGGTCATTAACTTTCCCATAAACAAGTGAAGCACTGAGAGTGAATAGACTGGGCTCGTTTTCTACGCTCCCTCATTTTGGGACTGCCTACAAAGTAGGCAAGTATTTTTATTGATAACAGATTGGCCTTTCAGGTGATGTTTCACTGAGCTAAATGCAGCTAACCTACACAATTACAAGCGAATATTTTTAAGGGCTGCTGAAATGGGCCAGCTTACACAGTGCACGCAGTCACTGATGCAAGAAAATGACTGAACATCTATGTTTCCCTATCAAAATACAGTGTATTCCCTGGCCATTTCTCAACCTCCTTTTGCTCCTCACCACAAGTAAGTCACACAAACCCCCCAGTTATATTGAGAAAGCTACTACCACAGTTAAAAAAGAAAAAAAAAAAAAGTCATACATTGGATCAAAACACTCCCATATGAAAACAAGCAGCATTAGAAAAAGCACTTCCTGGAACTCCACAGGCAGACAGAACTTAAGCTAACCCAAGAATGCAATTTTACCGATTTGTGATGATATCATCCCAGATGTTCATGGGATCCATTTTAGCATCTGGATATCTGCTTGTCCAAGTTCTGAGAAGTCTCTTAAGGGAAGCCTCTGAAGCTAAGTTACCTAGAAATCAATTAAGAACATTTTAAATGCATCTGAAGCCAAACAGCATGAAAATGGGCTAAACAAAACATAGTCTAACATTCAAACCAGAAAAACTGCAATTAAGCAACCCACCTGCATTTCTGGGATTGCACTAAAAATACTACTTAGTGACCATCACATTACTTTCGTTTATTGCTGAGGCACAGGAGATTCCATAAGGACACCTGCATCAACTGACACTAGGGATCACCACCAGGTAGTTTCCTTTCCATATAAGAACATGCTGGAATATAGTGGAACTGTTAACTAAATTAAACTGTTAACTAAATTTAATATGTAATTTGGTTTGTGCACATAAATTTGACCTTCAGGCCTGCATCAGTAGGTACAACTTACAGACCACATCCATTTTTATATCTCTGCTAACTGCTATTTACTACCAGAAGTTACCCAAACAGAAAAAGCTTAGTTTAAAACTTTAATTGACACTTTAAAAAGAGATGCTTAACTCTTATCACAAGAATTATGTTAATTAAACTTTGCAATAGAACACAAAGTTATGTTCAATCCTATCTTACAAAACTGTAATAGGTCTTACTGCCAAGAAGACAGTAAGAAGTAATTCCAGACTTGGGCTCCTTCAAACAGCAGTTCAGAAATTCAAAGTTCAGGAAACCATGATTACTGAATACAAAAAGAAAATCGCTTGAGAAAAAAAAATCTTTACTTCTCTTGGTTATAAAATTGATGAAATCCTGTATTTCTGTCAAAGCTTGTACAGACTGCAGTTTGGTCATTCGACTTTGATATAACAAGGAATCAATACTGGAGTAGCTCTGAAAAGAAAGGGAGAGAATCAAAGACAGAATTTAAAGCACGGCTCTGTTCAGTGCTCTACAAACAATTGATCTGATGCTGCTACATATTATGCTTTAGAACCCAACCTCTTAAAAGTAATTTTATAGCCCATAATCAGAGAGCAATTCTGCTTTGGACAAGCACAGAGGCATATTCTAGCCGCAATTCCTATCCTAGGTTTTAGCAAAGTCCTACAGTCTAATCAGAACTCAGTAATGGATGGAACTTGTAACTTCTCAATGCAATACTCTGCATGCTTGTTCTGGGGACAGGACGCCCCTGAAAAGATGAATGAAATAAAACTTCCTTTATCTGCACAAACAATGACCCTGAAAAATGTATAAAATATTAAATCAGCAAAATAAAACCAACTAAAACAGGAGAATGCATTCCACTGGCTCACTCAACCTTTCACCATTGCAAGCAGTGAATTCAAAAGAAGTTTTGTGATATGGCATGGAAGGCACCTAAATTTCATTGTATTTGAGTGTTTCTCTTGAGAGTATAATCTAGCAGCAGTAATAGCAACAACAGTTTCACTGTTCCAGTTTACACAAAAAAACCACACCAGAGACAGAAGACATTATTACCTGCATGAAGATCTGCATGCCATTGCTAATGTAGTATTTGGCTCTGTCAAAATCATCTTGCAGGATATACAGGAGACTAAGTTCTTGGCTGTAGTGCATTTCTATAATGGCTTTCTTCTGTTCTGTCTTCATTGCCTCATCAATAAAGGTTAGCAAAGTCTGGTCATTCTCCCCACTGAGCAGTAACTTCAACTTACTGCGTATTATATAGGGCAGATACGTCTCCTACAAGGTGAAAACAGTCTTTATTTCCAGGAATGGAATATTAGATGATCAAATTTTTTGTTATCAGTGGCAGGTCAAATAAATATAAAAACATTCCGAATGTTTTAAAATAATACTTTCCCTTTAGACAAATTTCTATTTGCTAAAAAATCACAGCAGCCTTTTCCTACAGCTCAAGAAGTTGTTAGTAAATTCTAACAGTTTCAAAATCCATGGTTTGGTAACTCTTAAAACAGGAAACAAGTAAGAGCAAGAAAAGCAACAAAAAAGACTTGCAAAAGGAAGAAGGAGATGATAAAGCTGATCCTGTAGGATTTGCCATAGACTTGAGGTAAAAATTAAACATTGAAAAGAACAAGCAGAAGTAATTGTTTCCATTTGTTTAATATATCGGGCTCTCCAATAATTTCCATAATAAAGTAACCCAAACAATGCAATTAATTTTCACCCACAATCTCAATACTGTAGGACATCCCTGCAGAGATAAAAATGGTGCAGTATCAATGAAATAATTTCTAAAAACCTGAAAAAAAGGATCATTCCATGTTTTGCTTAGGTCTGGAGGTTTTCCACTATCAATATTAACAGTAGCACAATACTCCAGAGACTTCCACATTGTGAGGTGGTCATAGCATTCCAGAGATGCAAGTTCCCAGAAGTCCTTCTCTGCTTCTGTTGGCTCTCCATCTTGCCAGTCTTCTTGGGAGAGTGCCTAGGGAATGAATTTGGAGGGGAGAATAGTGCCAGATTCCAGCCAAGAACCTGTTTCAACTCTAAGTCACCAGCAACTTAACTGTAATTCATTGTCTCATAAAAACATCTATCCATTTACCAGCGTGTGACAGCAACATTAAATGCAGAAAATTCAATCTTGGCTGTGTTTATACATAAATTGATTTCAGGTAGCAGCCTTCAGTAAATCTGCATTTTTGAAGAGTGAGCATTTTAAAAGAAGGTTAGAAATCCTTCTTCGTTTTTACCCATTCTAACTCATGCCACGAACACATGCAATTTGCTCTCCTGGGGTTGCAGTGTGCCCATGTGTTTTTACTTGTCTGCCTAGATAACTGCACTTGTGAAGCTTTGTAACCAACAGTAAGAAAAGCATCATGCCTACTGCTCTGGTGTGACTGCTCATCTGTTCCCAGTGTCTTCACACAATGAACCATCAATCAAAGCACAAGGACCTTTTAGACAATATGGTGCTTCTCAAAATTTAATTTTTTAAAATTTTATTAGTTTTAAGTCATGAGAGATTTATGAAACAAAAATATTTTGCTGTCATTTTACCTTATCATAATATTGAGCTGCTTCAGCGTAATCATTCCTTGCTTCTGCCAACAAAGCTTTCTGTGTAATTTCCTTAGTCCCAATCTTACCACTGAAAATGCCACGAAGGGCATCATAATCCCCAAGGGATCTGTACAGCCTAAAAGTGGAAACGAAAAATCTTTTAAATAGCTCAGCAGATGTATCTCAATGCAAACAGAAGCTATTTAGAAAAAATAACAATTCAATAAGCAGCAATACTACTGGCTTGTAATAGTGAATTTTTAGGAAGTATTTCTTATGCAAGATCAGAACTACATGCTTAACTACATAAACTTCATCTTGTAGGGTAATATCTGAACTATGGAAACTCCTGCAGTTGAAAAGCTATGAACAAGATGCTTTTCAGCAGTCTGACAGCACCATAAGAGTGCACAGTTTTTAAGTCTAACTGCTCTCACTGACAGCATTAACTGAGAAGAAATTAAAAGCACATCTAATTCTAAAAGACAGAAAAACTAAAGAGAAATCCCACAAGCCATAAAAGCAGAGTTCTTCACAAGGCAAACCTAAGTGGGAGCAAATTGTCTCAAACAAGAATTTACTTAGCAAGTTCAATCCATCTGATCACGTCTGGGGGCAGCTCTGTCCTCCCACGCATCCTTTTGGATGGGGGCTCCTCCACAGGGGACAGAGCCATCAGGGCTTGCTCCAGAAGAAGGATGCCCACTGGCTGCTGCAAACTTGCAAGGCAGCTCGTGCTCACATTAGCTGAGTCCAGTTCCAGTAGCTCTCTGTGCTGGTAACTCATTTCCTGTAAAATAAAACAAAACAACAGGTGTCTGCTTGGTGTAAAACTATACAGATCACTTACCCGGTATCCTTTTTCTTATAGTGCGAGCTTTGGAAATAAGCCATTAGGTCTCCAGAAGTTCCCAGCTCAGGGAAAACTGGAATCTTTTCCGTCTGCACTGTTGCTCTTTGGACAGAGAACAGTACAGAGTAACCCCATATATTTTGGCTCCAGGACATGGGACAACTCTCTGGACAGAATCACGAGGAAAGGGGGGAGAGGTAGATGGACACATTGACAGCCTGAACTTTTCCTTCTGTTTGTTGGCAGGATTTTGCCTGCTGCACAGCAGCTGTGCTTCACTTAACCTATTCAGTGGTGCATTCCTGCCATAAGCCAAAGGGACGATTTACCACCATGTCTTGTCTGAGCTGGAGGCTTTCTGTCCACACACTCAGCCAGTTTTATCACATCACAGCTTCCTGTTAGACTCCCCTAATACAGTACTCATCTACTCCTGCCTGATTTAAAGACATGTCAATATTTCTGTTTATGATATTTAACATTAGTCCAATAATAATACAGAATAATCTCTTCTTCAGGGATAAACGTTGTTTACTTGAAGGTGTTTTTTAAATACTTATATCACTATTCTAAATACAGGTAAATGTATCAAGAAAGCAGCATGTTTATTAAAGCTGGTGTTGGGTTTTTTCTTTGTTTTCTTTTCCACTAAAGAAAAGTTGCAATAGTATCTTAAACAAATAGAAGAAAAAAATTTACAACATGGAAGAGGTGCAGTATAGCTTTCATTATAAGAAACAGCACCATGTTTTAGAACAAAAAATAAAGTCTGATTCTTGCAACACCGTATGTTCAAGAATACTGTGTGGAAAGAAACCATTATTTGGAAATTGCAACCGGAGACTGAGAACAACCAAGCTACACTTCTTTGATAAATGACAACCACCACAAAAACTACAGAGGAGGCACCTGGCATAAGTAGAGTCATGACACAATTTGCAGAGTTGAGACTCTCACACTAATGAATTTGTGCTCAATAAAGAAAGAGGAAAAAAACACAGCCTCTTGCACCTTCCTGAGTTACAGACCAGGCAGATCCCAATGAGGGGCTAGCATATATATTTCAACTACTATTAAGGCAATTCCAATTAGCTGCACACATGCCCCAGACACATTCCTCGACTGCCAGCTTTTAGGGGTTACATCAGGAACATACTGACAACTGCACAATCTAAAACCTTGAGAACAACTTTGCTAAGGTAAGACCAAAAGCCCTTTCTCATAGCACAGGAAAAAGTGCAAGAACTGTGCAAATACAATGGTATGTCCCAAGAATGAATATCCTCCCAAACTTCAAATTTACAGACATCATCCCACATCAAAGGGGGTATCTTTCTATTTAGTGCACTTTGGTGACTATTTGATCACTTATCTTCTGAAAGCAGGGGGAATGTTCCCTGCTCCACATGCAACGAGCACTGTCTTTACTTGCACCGTATGTTCAAAGATGAGGGAGAATGGCATCCAAGCTGGCCTGGCAGCTACAATATTTCTAAGGCAATTATATGTTCTTCAGAGGCCAAGCATCTCTTTGGAGGCTATGTAAACTTTTGTCATGGAGTTAACCTCTTTTAGTATTTCAGCTGGTTCTTAACCTGCCCTGAAAGTGAATCCCAGAGCTTCATAGCCAATTTTAAGATTACATGTGTAGACAAAACCAGCTCTTTTTACCCACCAAGTTACTCTCCTGATGGGACGTGAACCTGTAGAAGATTAAAAAGTCAAACAGCCAGAAAGAAACAGCAGTTAAGTAGGAAACTTTCTGAAACCAGCCAGTATTTATTATGCTGTTGGTATAGAGGAAAGAGAAGCTGTATTTCCAAATGGCCAAGCCACTAGGACAGTCTTTGAGAGCCAGATGAAAGCCTTGACACTGCTGTGCTCTTGCTCACACTCTCCCAGCTTGCTCTCTTGATCAATGTGAACTCAATTCCCTACTGGGAAAAAACTTCCTCTCACTGCTTGTTTGTACTTCATGCTATTGTACTTTTGTTATTGATGAGTATGGCAACGAGATGCTCTTATTGCTCTTACAAAGTCTGTATTTTTGATGAATTTTAACTTACCTACTTTTTGAGTCTTCATTTTATGTCTATTCAGAAAAAAAAGTAGCCTAATGCAACAGTATTAATAGCAAGGTCTAGACAGCATAATTCAACACAAGTAACATCATCAAGACAGAGAACCAGCAAATGCAGTGTCAAGAGGGAATATTAACAGATAGCTATTGTCAGACGCTGGCTCAAAAAATACCAAGACAGCCCAAAAAAATCCCCATAGTATTTGACCTTTTATGCAGCTGCACAGAAAAAAGTAAACAAGAAATTACATTTTTTCAGATGTGTAATTACAAGTACTAAGAAATAAAGTTTGTCACTGTTTACAAAGCTAATCCAAACTAGATTGTTCTCCCGTATTTGGAATGACACCTACTGTCACAGAGTATTTAAATTTCTGTAACAAAAAAGAAGCTATTAGCTGCCACTCAAAAAAACATTATTTTGAGAGCTACGAATCAGGCACAACATCAATACAGTTGATAAGAATCATTAAATAGAGTGACAGTGGGTAACAGGTACTGGGACAAGGCTTTTTTATCTCCCTGAAAACTGGGTTAAAAGATGAAATCCACAGTCTATTCCAGTTCAGTATATTCTCATAACAGAAAGGCCTGTGTTTCCTTTCCAGTGAAACAACTGTGGTGCACTCACTCATCCTCTGGTGAGCCCTTCCCTCATTACTAAAAATCCCCAGACAACTACTTCAGGGGACTAATTCGAAAAAATAAACAAGAGAGGCTAACAACAAACGGTCTGACAGCTACTGATAGCCTCAAGACATCAAAGAATTCCTCAGTAAGCACTTCCCAGAAGCAAGAAGATAAGCACATGACACCCACATAACCCTTTCAATTGTTCTCAATTCCCACTTCAACTGAAATAGCTTTCATTTGTAATCTAACCTCTTCTTGTTAGTGATGCAATTAAAACATTAAAAGGTGACTCAAACTCTAGAGATCAGAAATCCTAGAAACCTTGAAAAATCAGTTCAGAGGCATGAATTACCTTGTTCACCTTAACAAGTGTCACGTGAAATACCCACTTGGTTAACAACTCTCCTTCCACCTCTGTCTAAACTTCAGTGACAGCATTTGACCTTCACTGCCACTTCTCACACGTTCAGACAAAGACATTATATCAGTTACTTTCATGCCATGTATCAGGATTTACCTGGATGCAGGAAATGAATGGTGGAAAGTATGACAGGCTCATGCTGAGGAAATTATTGAAGTCGCTCAGCAGCTTCTGGACAATGGCGTTTTTCTCAGAAGAGTTTTTAGATTTTTTTACCTCATGAAAAATTCCACTAAACAAACTGCTGAAAAGTTGCTTGGCAAATGTTGGATCTTTCTGTAAATTACAACAGAAGTGGTAAGGGCACTGAATTTTCCTGTGACACAAAAGACTAACAAATAAAATTAAAAGACATGACCCACCCGGTACCTAATCCCTAGACACTCTTTGGGAGTGGACTACTTAGTCTGGCATGCATCTCACCTGTGCTGGGAATTACTGTACTACCCACTCAAATCCCATTTTAATTCTTCTACTTAAAGAAACTCCAAGGCAATGCAGGTTTCAGGCCAGAGTGTCAGTGGAGAGGGTGGAATTTACAATTTTCACACATTCACAACTCCCATTACAGGAACCAGACACTCAGTATCATGTCAGGGACACCACAGACCCTGAAGTGAGTTTCAGAAAAAAAAGAAGACATCAATGCGTGAGGAGACCTGGTCCTAAAAATTGAGGCAGCTAACACAGAGACAGACTGTCTGTACAGACTGACAGTTTCATCTGAGATTTAATGGTATTTTTTCAATCCAGAAACACATTTGTGTGTATAACATAATCCTATGCATCTTGGTCTATCATGGGTCTGGAATTTGGTCTAACTCTTTATCTAATGCTATTCAGATAACTTGTGAGTGTGCTACTTCCACCCTTTACAGAGAGATAAGGGACTATCAAAAGTAATGAAATACAAAGGTAATCAGGCAGACTGAGACTTCCCAAAGGCTGTAAATTGGGATTCAGTCTACTGTTCAGTTCAGTCTACTGTTTCTACCACTCTCATGCAGGAAAAGGAATATTAGATCAGCTTTACTGAGCAGTCTGAGTCCAGTCTTAGCCACACTAAGTTAATTTGTATTTTTACAAGTCTGTTACAGCCATATAGAAGAGAAATGGCTATTTTATTACTGTACAGTGAGAAGTCCTTTGCAATAATGTCCGCAGAGACCACCATCTGTTTCTCAAGCAAAGGAACCTGCAGGAAATGGACAACAGCTGATGGATCCAGTCCTCAACTGCTCAGGTGAGGCAAGCAACAAAGCCTCTTCTCTTAACACTGCACCAGCACAGGGGAAGGAGAAACACTCCCTCAAAACAGAGTCTTTAAATGTGTATTGCAGGGGCTGACTGCAAAACTACAAATCAATTTTCAAAGTGGCTGCCCAGCTACATGACATTTTCCCTACAGGACCAGAAAACTTCACAGATGACCTTTGAAAAGCAGACAGACCTGGGCAAGGCCCTGCAGAGGGGCAATGAGGCTGCAATATTCAATCTGGATGTCAGGAAGGTCTCCCACTCGGTATCTTCTGTACAAAGTAACCTGGGCATCATACTTCATCTTCAGCTCGGCTTTCATCTCCTGAAATGCATTAATCATGTTAAAAAATAGTTAGGAAATGGCCTCAAGCTGTGCCACAAGAGGTTTAAATTAGATATTATGAAAAATTTTTCACCAAAGGAGTGGTCAGGCATTGGAACAAGCCTCCCACAGAAATGGTGGAAACACCATCATTTAAAGTGTTTAAAAGACCGGGGATTTTGTTGGTTGTATTTTGGACTGCTATACAGAATGCATTTACAGGTTCTCTCTTGTAGGGTGGGAGGAAATGGTAGCTTTAGCCTGCAAGTAAACATAAATGGGCTAAAATAGGTGTTTGTGTGGTTCTTCCAGACATGTTCTGTTTACACAGTTGTCTGCATCTGCAGGGTATTACAGGAGTGTCTCAAACTGGTAGCTCTCAATCCTGGGTTCCTTTGCTCTTGGGACTAAATGCTATCAGTTTTTGACAATAATGTATGTTATTTTTAGCAACAGGAACCTCTGAAAAATTGCTACAGTGCTTAAAAATACTTAGATTTATTATAAGTACATAACACAACCAGGAAACCCACAAAGTCTAAGTTTCTGGCCTTGATAAACACTCAGCAAATGACTATTACTGACATTCCTTAAGGTTAAAAGTTCAAACCAGTTCTGGTTAGTCCATCAGCTGTACCATGTTTTTGAGTTCACCCTCAGACACTGGATAATGCTCTCCAACTCTTTCTATATTGCAGCTCCAAGGCTCCTAGTTTCCAGAATGACAACTGTAAAGGGCTTCCCAATAGCTGTTAGGGACTCCATCACATAAAATCACTTCATGCACTTTAAGTGGCAGACTGGAAGTGTTATCATCCAGCTCTTTTCTTGCCCATGCTAAGTAACGTCATTTAGCTTTAAGGCCATAAATAGCATTATTTCCAAATCAAACCTTCTAAAGCTCTTAAAGTAGCAACAAGTACCTTAACACCTTCACAAAGTTACCACAAGAGTTGAAGTACAAGACTGCAAATGACATCGAGACTTAAAAGTTTTAAACCCATTTGGATTGACAAACCTGTTCTCTTTTTTGTTCAGCCAGACTTTTTCTGGCATAAATCAGACTGAGTTTGTCTTGGTCCTTCAAGAAACGTCTCCGCAGTCTTAGAATTTCTGCTCGTTCTTCTATACCTAGGGAACATATGATCATGTCCACAGCTTTTCCTTTCCCAAGCACACGTCAGATTTAAGGCAAAAGCATCATATAAAAACAAACATCATCTTTGTATTTACTAGCTTACTAGCTAGTCTCCTACATTTCCTAGCAAACAACTCAATGCAAGGCCTTTTAACAAGATAGCCAACGATAAATTAAGAGAAGAGGTAATAAGCATTTACATAGAGACTTCAAGTGCATGGATGAGGTATAAAGATCAATCTATTGTACCGGGAAAAACACTAAAACTCATGAACAAATATGCCCCATATGCCAGATTTATTTTAAGCTCTCAAAGCTTAAAATGGCATTTGCACTATGTTCCAGAAAGTATAACTCCCTACACAAAAGAGGTGCTAAAACATATTCAAATATTGGGTAGTAAGAATATTTATTGCACTGTATTTTTTAAGTTACGATTACAGAACTGCCACTGGATCAATTCCTGCTCAGGACAGTCATGGGGAAAGGCCACTTAACAGACTGTCAGTTCAGTCCATTTCCTAGAAAAGGAGAGTGAGCAAACAAAAACTGTAACTGGTATTTTCCTGGGTAGAAGACCAGGGACTAAGTGAAAGGTAGACTGACCTCTCTGTTTCTGTAGTTCTGTGTGAACTACAGTGCATTCATAACTGCCCTGAAATACCTCTCAGGTACTGAAAAGGTTGATCTTTATAGCTCTATGCTTGAACTCCTAATCTCATCCTTTTGGTCAAAATTTTAATGGCAAAGTAGACAAGGGTTAAACAGGGAGAAGGTGCCTAAGTCACTTCAGAGCAGTACTGATATTTTTCACTTATTGACTGGGTGGATGAAGGAGCATTCTCAGAAAAAAGCAAGGACTTCTAATGACAGATTGCAAAATGCTGGAGACCATGTCAGCACAGCTGAAGTGGTTTAGAAAATATGTTTAAAGAGATCTCTTCTTTAAAGGTTACATTTAAAATAGAAGGGACAGAACTGTCTGACATTCATGCTCTGAACATCTTAGGGAGAGGCAGGAATGCAGAGATCACACTGACTGGTTTTTTATCAACATATAATTCTACAATCCCTAGCACAATCCTAGCTTCTTGTCACATGTTATGTATCATCACACGCTCCTGGAAAACAAAATCTCTCAAGGTGAACCTCAATTAGACTGTCTCAAAGATAATGGACTGCCAGCTGACTGACAAGGATGGTTTATACAGGTGTACTAATTACACAGAAATTGCACAATAAGGCTTACAGACCTTTAGTTTTGCTGTCCACTTCATCTCCAGGCAAAGCCAACCTTTTTTTCCCAAAATCCGGCCCCACTGGTTTAAAGGGTCCTTGTTTAAATTTTTCACTCCGTTTGCTAACCAACAGCATGGATGAAGACAAGGATTCAGAGGATGAAGGAACTGCATACTCTGCCAATGTGTCAATGCTACTTCCAGTTAGCCAATTAAAAGAACTTTTACCACCTGTAAAAAGAAGTTGCAAAAAAAGGTGTAACATACTCATAGATAAATAAAGTGAAAGCATCTATGAAGCAGGTATTTTTTCTCTCCCAAAAATGTAATTTCCTCATGTTTACAGGCAGAACAGATTTTAAGCTGTTAGGTAAGACAGTGCTTCTTTTACATTAGGTAGAACATAAAATACGTACGAGACTAATAAAAATGTGATGTTTTTTCTCATAACACACACAAAAAACCCCCTGAAAACAAAATACTAAACATATTTACACTTTTACATTAAAAAATCGCATGCAACAGAAATGACATCATTCCTATAGCAAACAAGAACATTTCAGAAGACACTGGTCTGGACTTACTGCCATGCTGTGTAGGTGTAAATTCATACTGCCTTTGGGTAGCCCTCACTTGCCCACCAACTGACCCAGAAGGAGAAAGGGATCTTTCCTGTGACAAATTCCTGTGCATGCTCTGAGAAGCCTGAGTCTCCACAAACATTGGTGTGAGCACGGTACTTCGGTAACGCCAGCTGGAATCAACTACAAAGTCCTACGAACAAAGAAAGATTTTAAGTAGAACAATAAGGATGGAGGCTTTCTGCATTTCTTCATTGAGCAGGACAGCAGAAATTACAGTCCAGAAATCAAAACACCCTCCCAGGTATAGGGGCAGAACTTGACTATATATAAAAAAAACCCCCAACAAACCACAAATATATAGAAGTTCTCCACAGCTCAGTAAAAAAAGCTCACTAATTTAGACTGGTCGACTGGTCAGCTGAGGACTGATTTACAGCTCTTGCACCAGTATTCCTGTTTCTTGACAGTATTTCTCCAGTTGATGGTGCTTCTCTCCACTACCCTCTTTTTTAGTATTTCAGTACTCTACAAATCAGCTATACTTGGTATAATTATTTTAATTAATTTTTTTTTTTGAAAAGAAAGTAAAATTATTACCCCCACAAAACCAGCAGATTTCTGATACTGCGCATAACTCACAACTGCTGCATCTGTTAACTATGGAGCACAAAACACTTTGAAAAATCTCCTTCATGATGCTATTCTTTTCTAAGTGGTAACTACATTAAGGAATAGAATTTGTCACATAGTTGCATACAGGACAATACATTACAATTCACCTGAAATTTGCATTCAGACAGTGGATGCTCAAATATTTTTCTGGAATAATCTGGGCTCTTGCTAGTCATTTCAAGCAGAAAATTGGTGATTAGACTCAAGTACTGTGTTTCAATCTTGGTGGAATACAAAGAACTTAACAATGACAGCATGCGATCAAGAGTATTTGTGGGCAACCTTGTCTCGTGACTCCAAAAATTCCTAACAATCAATCTGTAAAGGCAAAGAACAAAGTTATTTGTGGTTATTTGCAAAGAGAAAGAAAAACACTTCTCAAAATGTCAAGTTAAAAAGGAAAAAAGCCCCAAAACCACACCAATAGAAAAGCTCCAGAACAATAAGCTTTTAAAGCCTTCAACTAATACTTTCATGTCATTAATCTTCCATTGAATTACACCAAATTCCTCATTCATCTACCATATTCTGTGCATGATATTAAAGGTTTATTCTGAACAAAATACTTCTGTCAAGTTTTTTCCTCTTGAGAAGTACTATGGATGGATAAGCACCAAGATCTCCTCTTCTATCCTTTGCTTCACCAAAAGAAATTTCGAAAATCCAACATCCTCCAAAATTCAATCTACTGTTGTGTGTTTGTATAGCAGAGTCCTCCTTGTTCAAAAACTCTAGAACATTAATGCAGAATTAGGTTTAACATAGTGAAACAACCTCCCCACGGCTTAGAAGTTCATTCAAATGCTCCACTTACATCTGGTGTAACACCATGGGACACAATTTTATAAACTGGAAGAAAAGGAAATGGTATTATCTCCGTGTTACTCTTTTATATTGAAATACTTAAAAAACCTCTAAGGATCGACTCTTTTGCTACAAACAAAGTAAGAGAAATGTAGGTGTTTTTATTTCAGACAGTTATCACAACACTCTTTACTCACTGCAGTTCAGCATTCTCATCAATTAGTCCTTGAAGCAGCATTTCTTTTGCCACTTTGAGTATCTCCTGAGAATCATCATCTGTTTGACTTTCTGGATCACTGATGGTAGGAGAAAAATATCTCTTAATGACTTCTCTCAAACAATCCATAGCAAAATAAGAGGATGAGGATGGTGGGACAAAAAGGAGGAATATACCCTCTGATAAAAATCTCAACTTGGCATGACAACATAACATGAGGTCTTCCTTGCCAAAAATGCCTTGTGGAGATCCACTACTTATAAAATAAATAATCTAATAAGCTAAGTAATACACTAGGTATTTGTTATGAAGTTTGCATGGTTGAATCTGAAAAAACAGGCAGAGAATGCTTTTCACAAGTGATGCTGGAGTAAATATTGCCTGTACTTCTCCTTCACAATAACTGTCCATTCAAAGAGTTATCTTGGGAAAAAGCACATAAAACCCAACTAAGTTAGATAATTCAACAGCAACCCACTTGTCAAACTGAGTATGTGCCTGCTCCCTATTCTAAGGGGTCAAACAGAAAGACCATCCTTATACTACCAGATTGAAGGGATCCAGATCATGCCCATGTGCTTTAATATATCTTCCACCTAAAAGCAAATTTCTTTAATGTATAATTTTCACTAGTTACAAATTCCAGCAACAAGAAAAAAAGTGGGAGCATCAAAGTTAAGACCTCTTATGCCATCCTGCTGTGGTGATGCAACATCCTAGTTCTGGTCCAAGTATTTATCCCTTACTGGAAGTGATAAAATTGTCACCAAAGGCCAGAGCCAGTTAGGCAAATCACAGACTCTATTCTTCTGACATCTGGAAAAATCCCACACTGAGGGACATGAAGTTGGAAGACTGTTACAAACACTTTCTCTCTGCCTGTGACAAACCACTGAAAGACAACATCTGCAGGGAACACACACCTGTAATTATCATAAATCCACATCAGGATATCATACATGCGCTGTCGACATATTACAGAAGGGTGAGAAATGAACCCTGTTACTCCAGGCAGAAGTTCTTTAAGTTCTAGTGGTTTTAATTTAGACAGCATCTTGTACACTATATCCAAACAAACCCTTTGTCTTTCATCATCCCTAAAAGAAGGAGGAAAAAAAACCCCAGTTACATTGCTTTTCTCATCACTGCTACACACAGAACCAGAAGATCAGTTTAAATCTTAGCAGCAATATTTGGTTTCGCAGAGGGGGCTTTAGGTAAATACATTTTGATTCAACCTAAGAGTAAGAATATAAGTAAACTAATACAAACTACAGAAATTGACATTCCACTGGTGTTTCGCCCTAAGGCTACTTTAGGGGCTTTTGCCTGTTTTTCACAACGAGCTAACCATCTTAACTCCCAGATTACACTAGCTCAAATTAGGGGAGCAATGATCAAAAAGTGAGGGTGAATTATAAATGCTTCTGAATGTAAAAATGTTGTGGGCAGCACACAAAGTGTTATCAAGTAACTTGAACTATCCATCATAACCACTCGACTACTTACCTATGATTCATGATCTGGATGAAGTCTTTACTCTTTAACTGCAAGAGGAGATCAGGAATTTCTTCAGCCCGGCACATTATTACTTCAAGACAATAGGTTTTCATCACACCGTGAAGTTTGGGTATCAAAAAGAATACTGCATTCATAAACCTTAATACAGCCAGACGCCCACAAAGAAAAGCAAGTTATTCTCTATTATTCCTCTAGATTTACAGTCAACATACCACATAAATCATGACATACCTGTCAGCAAGAGGTGGAAAATTCTTAACAACCTTATTCAAGCACTGAATAAACTTATCATGTTGGGTGTTCTGATGATGTTTTAATTTTTTTATGACACAATCATAAACTGGATCTTCAAGTATCTGAAAATGAGAAAGACAGTTAGACAAGGATACCCATGAAACTCATAACCACCTTAATGACACATTGTTTTGCTGCTGTACTGTTCGATTCTAGTGCATTTCACTGGGCAAGATCCATCCAACTCATCTTAACATTTATGGTGCTTCATGGGTCCTGTACAGACCTGCCTGGCTGAAACACATGACTGCTGCTTGAAAAATACATTTTTGAGCTTCCTTTGACTGGTTTGGAACCAACACCTTAATTTTGTAGCACAAGTTGCTTAGTGTGTTTATATAAATATTAAGCAGCTTCTCACTCAGTATAAAAGACTTCCCATCAATGAATCTAAAAAAAGTAGACATTTTTAGTGAAAAGGTAAAAACCAATCAGCAACCTGCAATTAACATCAAAGAAATAAGCCTTGTTCAGGATAAAATTTACACCATCTTTGCTCATTTATTCAAAATACTGCTTATAATGGAACTTGAAAGACTGAGAAAGACTTACAAAGATTTATGAAATATGCTCTACAAATGGTGAAAGAACAACCAGAATGCAATTAAGTGGGAAAAGAACTAAGGATATAAGTAGAGAAGGAAGTATAAACTACAAGGTCAGGCTAATACTTTACTTAGCCAGCAACTTGGTATTTTTGTCTCAAATTGCAGTTACAGAATTATATTTAGGGGGAGCACATAGTCCTGGCTGCATTTTGTCCTCTTTTTCTCTTACACAACCCAACATGCATTTGTCATTAGATTAGGGATCTTTGAGTGCACATTGTGGTCTGTTGTATTTAGAACCTGTCCATGATATTTTTTTGAGCATGATTTTGCCTAATTTCCCTTTGAACCTGCTGGTCTACTTACCACTAGAACCTCTTTTGGCATCAAATTCCAGAAGTTCACTAACTGTGGTGTAAAGTACTTCTAGCATATGTCTCAAACTGACTTCTGTGATCATCAAGCACAGTCCCCTAGTTCTGGTACTGTAGGATTTGGTGAGTAGCAGTTTTGCATTCACCTTATCCACTACCTATAAAATAACTGGATTCAGATACAGTTATTCAAAAGGTAGTTCCAAACCTCCCAACTTGCTTTTTTTTATCTCTTAAAAACCCCCCAACTTTAAAACACACTGTGCTAGTGTTGCTGGCTGGCAAAAGCTGAACAAAGCCTCAGAAAGAGATCACTCACTGTCAGCTCCAAAAGAGCAAGGCAAAAATTCTGCACTTAGTCTGCCCTCAAATTCTTTTCCTGTTGAGTTAGTAGTTTAAACCTTTAATTAATCTGTTGGATAAAGACTGTTGAGTTTTAAATACATTAATTTTTGGATCCGAATTGAATAGTCATATAAAAGATGAATATAAAATTAAGATAGGAATGGTCAAACAAAATACAGTTCACTTACATTTTCTCTCTCAGCAATGTATTGAAGAGCAAGTCCCAAAACTTCTGCTGCAGCTGCATAAACTTCTCTATACTTTATTAAGCCCATGTTGCTGGCCAAAGCCTGAAAATACCTAGCACAAAAGATAGACCTGCTGTAAGCCACTACTCCAGCACACAAATTTAAACTGAAGCAAAAAATTCATCAGAGCTGCCTAGAGTAAGAGTGACTGCTTTCTGAAGAGCTGAATACAGCACAACATGGATTTTCCACTTGCAGTGTCTCAAATCCCTGCTTTAGCAATTCCTGACTCTAATAATTTCCACAAAACTGCGACCATGGGGCCCACTGTAAAAAAGTGTACATCCTTCTAGATATTTCCCAAAATAAACGTGGTCTGCAATTTGTAGCTAGAGAAGTATTACATCTGACAGATGATAGCAAAGGGATGACGGGACAAAGGATTCCAAAGACCAAGCTCCCATACTTTGTGCTGACAAATTAAACTTGCTCTCTTTGGCTTAAGATTTTTTCAAGATCTTTCACAAAAAATTGCATTTCTCACCTGACACGATCTATTTCACACTTTGGGTCAAAGGGTGGCAAATTGTTAGCAAGAACAATTCCCAGCAGCTGAATTCCCACTGAATTGTCCTTTGTATCAGGGTCTCCACTAGAAAACTTTTCAAATATTAAACTGTTGGATAAAAACACAAAAGCAATGATACACATGAAAACCCCAAAATAGACACACCGTGAATCACTCACTGTCTGTGTGTGCAGGGATATATAGGCACACGTACAACCCACCAAAGGGATACTGTCAGAAAGCAGCAAATATTTAGCTTCAATGAAGAAGTCTTTGCAAAGAAACCCAACCCAAAACAACCAAAAAGAGATTGTAAGCCCACACAAATGCTTGACAAGTTCTGGAGCATGGCAGACAGCAGAAGTCTTACTAAGAGAGCACCAATATTCAGTGAAAATATCCAAAACTTCAAATAAAAAACATCTTTGCAGAGATTACTCCTGCTTTTGTTGCTGCTGTCATAATCCTTTACATGTTTTTCCATCTCTTTCCTTGTTGTTTTTCAAATTAATTTACAATCTTTGGAGAGTTTAGTTCTGAAGTTCTACTGTCCACTCTAGGGACAAGAAGTTTACCAAGCTGAATTTACCTTCCCATGTCCTTTGATACCCTACACTTGTATTTTTGAAATACTGATAAAAGAAAGCAATTGTTCAAATGTTTACCTATAAGGTATGGAGAGACAGTTCTTCCAGCACTCTATAACTGTCTTTATGATTTCCAGATTATGTCTGAACACAGCTCTTTTTGGGTGGAAAGCATTCTTCATCAAGAATTCAAGCAATCTGTTAGCTAAAATCTCATCCTTAATATTCCCCTACAAAGATGAGGAGCAAAAACAAACATAGTGACTCCGAGAAGACATAAATTGTTTTATGAAACCAAGTAAGTAAACAAGTTATGTTTCAAGCTAATATGTAAAAGAACTGTAAAATTTAAAAGTGGACTGACGTATAAAATTATTTAAGAGCATAAAAACAAACTCAGTCATTCTTTACCAAACAGTCACAATAATAATAAAAATGAATTTCATATTTCCTTACTTTGGGAGTGGCTACACTTGTCCAGGAAAGGACTGTAACTACTATTTCCACTACCATGTAATGAATCCCTTCACCTCCATTATTTCCAGAAACAACAAGTTGCAGCAATGGACCAAGCCAGTGCTTTGCATAAGGCCGGAATACCTGTGGAGAATCAGTGATAAAGTACAAATTACCCAACTATTCAGCAACCTGCTGTTCAATAAACATTACAGGTAAGACTGCTAAACCAACCTCTTTAACACTTTGCTTGACCCCTGAGGCAAACACCATAAAAATTTTAAAATAAAAAGTATCCATAACTATATTTTTCACTTTTGCTTAGAAACTTCTAACCACAGAAAGCTAATTATTTCACTAGGGCACAGAGATAGTATGGCTCTCACATAGAAAATCTGTCTGTAAAGGATTTGAAAGAGTATGCCATTCATCTACCCTTCCCTTTCAGACAGCTTTACTATGAAAGTAGCATTAAATGGGTATAAAGTTTCTTGAAATATTTCTGAAATTCAGCATTTTTGGATTTGGAATACTCCAGACAGAACAATTATACTTTAAAATCATTGTATGAAATAGGCTGAGAATGCTTTACCCAAGAATGAGAGTCAGAAAACATTTCTTCTCAAGCAAAGACACATTACGCTATCTTAGTATCTTCCTAACAATAACACCATTTAGCTCAAAGTGTGTAAGACTCATCTGTGATCATCAATAAAACATTGTATCTGCTCCTGTCAAGGTGGAAAGTATAATCAGCCACACCTCTTGCCTAGTATCAATGAATACATTACTTGTGGTTTCCAGAAGACACACAGGGGGGACACCCTCTACTTAGAGAAGTAGAGTATGGGAGAAAAAGTATTAATAATACATTCAAAATACTTGCACTATCTGGAATTTTGGGCCATAAATGCACTCCCTTTTATCACAGCAAACTACTCAATTTGAATGCCCCAAAAGTCTCAGCTGATGAAATATTTTACCCTGCAAGAATTACACCGTTGATATTATGGAGAAAAATTACTCACATCCTCAGTATTAACAATAAGTTTTGCTATGAAGAGGCGAATATTTAATGGTACTGATGGGTTTCCTAATTTGCCATGAAGAAATTTCATCCATAGAGGAAGATCTACTGGAACTGTCCCCTGAAATTTAGAAGAGATGAGTAAAAATCAAATCACTTCTTGGACCAAACAGGCTTACCAAGCCCAAAAGCCCCAAGCTCAAATCACACAGGTTTCACTATAATATAGCCAAGAAAATTAACAAATGAAGGGATTCGATCACAACTCTCCTTTCTTGGTAGCATTAACGGAAAAATGCCAACTTTTTAGTTAATACTGGCCTCCTCCACTTTGGGTGTGATCTGGTTCCTCTGCATATGTTTAATCAGAGTGGTCATAGAAGCCATACATTCATGTTGGTTGAATTCATCCATTTCCAGTTCCATCTCATCGTTTAAAACCTTGTATTCTGGGGGCTCCTTAAAAACAAAAAAAAAAGCGTTACTATGATTAATAACAACACTGCATTTTCTTTCAGAGCCCAATCATGCCATGAGTCATGCTGATCTTATCTGTGCTTAGATTTGACTACACACTCAGTGTGTGCAACAGGGAATACATCAAATGTGTTGTTCAAACAGATGCCTCCCAAATGCACGCACCAGACCTGCACATCCTTTACTTTTTGTGCCAACAGATGCCAACTTTATGTCACTCTGACTTTACTACCTGCCAGGACAGGTGTGGCAAATGCTGAAAGCAGGAGGAATCAAACTGAACCTCACAGAAATAATTTCATTTCATAGCTCAAAGAATATATTAACACCTTCCACAGAGAGAAAGGCTCTATTTTCATGGATGTGTTGTTTCACGCTGACTAGCATCTGCAGCAGCTCTCTTTAGCTACACAGAGTAAATCACAAAAGAGAATTGTTTAGTTAGAAATCACAAAATTACTAGGCAAACTAGAAGCGTACTTTCTATCTTGCTCAACTTCCCTGCAGCTAAGACACCTCCTTGCTCCAAAACATGGAAACAGTTTATCTTCACCAATGTTACCAGTTATTTTGACAAATTGTGTCTTCAGTGTCTATGATACTTTTACAAGCCTCCTGTTTCAGAGCAGACATCTACTGTATCACCAGCATTACGGCTGGTGAGACATCTTCTGATTACAGAAGGAACACAACTCCAAGTCTTGAAAGAACAGCATTTAATATCTCCCCAGAGCAACAGTTAAATACAAGGTGCCACAACAGAAAAACAAAAATAATTGTTTGATTATTTATTCTATGCAATTGATACAGCCAGTTCTGTCACAGACCAAAAGAAAAGGGAAATAAGGAAACCAGATGCCCAACAGCAAAACACAACCATCAGATGATGTGCCCAAGTGCAGTGACAAGCCATCTTTTTACAACTCAGGCTGGACTTCACTCACACTACTCAGCTCTAGAAACCCAATAGGGCGTTGTTTTTCTCCAGCTGTAGACAGTGGAGAGAGGAACAAAGAAAAGTGACTGACAGAAAACAGCTCGAGTACCCTCCCTCATCTTCTGGAGGGTCCCATTCTCAGTCAGGTAGCACAAATACAGAAGACTAGAAATTTCTCTTTCTCAACCCCAATAAATGTATGCAATTGCTCAAAAGCATAAAACTTTTCTTTCTCACAGCACACAAGTCACTAAATTACCTTTCTCCTGAAACGAGTGCTGCTAGCTGTAACATCTTGGGAGCTATAAGAAAAACCTTGGACTCCAGTAGAAAAATCAAACTGACTCATTTCCTCACTCAAACTGCTGTCCATCATGTATGATGAAGAAGCTAAATACTTGGGTTCATCTAGACAGGAAAGAAGAACAGTCCATTAATCAAGGTAATTACAAGAAACAAGCCTTTACTGCCCACTAAAACTTGAGGGTGGGTGGGAATTGATTGTTAGATGGAATACATTGAATGCTTTTATTTGTTCCTGCTACCGTAGAAGTCAATTAAGAACATATCAAGAAACACTGTATGAAAGGTAAGAAAACATTTTTTTCACTCCCATAAATGACTTCCATACCCTGGCCGCTATTCCCTGCATCCCTGGCCTCCTTCCTAATAGCAATGTACCGCTTCTTCCTTTCCAGAGGCACCTAAACAGCAAGAAAAAAAGTTCTAATTACTTAATTTTTTAAAAATAGTGAATTAATTTTTAAAAAATTTACAGATTATTTACACGTATTGATTTACAGATACCAAAAAAAATGATTAAAACCATTTAACATGAATGGAAATCTCATGTTGCAAATGATTATTATTAATGCTAAAAAAAAACAACTGAATTTTTTATTCCTACAGCTGCTCATTATCAAAGTGAGTACACTAAAAAGTATGTTAAAAGTCATGTGCACTGCAGGTCTGTTCTAAATTTCAGATCTGGATTTCTCTCAGGAAAATGTATTTTAAATCATTGGAGGAATACTCCATTTTTTGTATCCGCTACAGAACCCTATCTCTCCGTATGTGAGAACTGACCTGGTCTTCAGTAATACACTGTTAAAGCCATACCCCTTTTTTACTTAGAAACACTAAAGGCCAGAAATTTCACTCACCTCAATTTCGACAGGAAATGTATACTGACGCTTCAGGTCTATCAAATTTTCAAAAATCAGCAAGTTCTGCAAACCGAAGCATGTTTGGAAATAGCAAAATTATAATGCTGCACACAACAATTGCTTTGAACATATTTTATTTCTTCTTTAAGAAAATTGAACAGATCAATGTACAACATAGAAAGTATGGCATGTTTTCTCTTCTACATCAGTACTCTAAAAAGAATTTTGCCATTTAACTACTCAAGAATTCACAGCACAGAATGTGCTCTGTAAAAACATCTCTCTTATTCAAGTATATTCCAAGCACTGGAGAACTTAAACAATAGGGGCTTTTTCCTCATATTTTAGAAAACTGATTGGGAGTGGAAGGAAAACAGTATCACTACTTCACCCATTCCCAAACACTGGGTAAAACTTTCATCAGCTACCACTCCTTCTATTGCCTCATCGGGTAGTTTGTTAGCATAATTGCATGTCATTCAGGTTTCATTCTTTGATTTATTGCCATCAGGTAAAATCACTTTGTGTCTCATGCTCTGGAAGCCTTCTAACAGCAACAAAAGCTTCTCACCTTTTCTGACTTTTCTGAAAAAAGAAAGCCTTGATAAAATTTACTTTCAGTGAAGACACAACTGATGACAGCAATAGCACAATTATATGCTGCACAGTGATACTGTCTCCTCTTCTCCAACAGTTGACTCTCTCCTGCCATGTTTTCTGTAAATGCATCATAGCATGACCTTAAAATACAAACAGGCAAGAAAACACCATCAGAAGTCTTTTATTAAGCAGCACAAGAAGGATTCCAATCAGAGACCAGTGAATCAACACAAGAATTTCAAGGGAGCAGTACCCAATTAAACCACCTCAGACTTGTTCACATATCCTGCAGGTAAATGGAACCAAAATGGAAGCATTCAGCAATGACAAAGAAAACTTCCCCAACCATTTACACAGGAGTCCTTAATGTCAGGAAGGTGATGACAGGTAATGTTCAGGTAAGATGAATATATGTTTTGATGCATACATAAATTTCTCTCACGGTCCTTTGCCAAGAATTATGAATGGACATGCATGCTAAGGTATTTTATGGATTAGCTGAAGAAAACCAGTTTAGATGCGATTTTTAAAGGTCTTTGGCAGAAAGCCATTTATAGATCTGCAAATCATAGCCAAGAAATTCTTTGAAGTCCTCATAGGACACAGTGTTGTAAAACAAAAATTAAAACAAACCAAACCAAACAGCAATTCAGATATCTTCTGCTTTTCTCTGAATATGAAACACATTATTTTAACATATTTTAAATATTAACATAGATATTCAGTATTTCTCTTTTGTCTCCCTTTGCAGTGATGATTAAGCCATATTACTCCTACTGGGTGTGCTGCTGTATTATGAAATGTAAATGAAAATCCATCCTGTCTTCTCATCAATCATATAAATACCAATTTTGCAACACAGAACCATACTCCACATAGAAGTGTGAGTATACTGAAACTGAAGTTGTGAAAACACAAATTAAAGGCCAAGAATCATACTGAAAAGGTAAAACAAACGCACAAGCTTAACAAATTAAAAAAACCCAAAGCAACAAAAGCAGGGGGCAAAAGTTATCCTGACATAGGACTGTAGTTTACACTACAGATCATTCTATCAATGCAAACTCAATATTACGTATTTCATTTAAAATCAAAAGCTGTGTAAGAGATTACATTAACTCTTGGACAAATCCATCTTTGGCTTCAAATGGCCTACTTAAAAAAGCGTATCTGGCCAAAACCTAATTAGAAATATAAAGTAAATAAAATAAACAATAGACTTACTTTATTAGTGTCTTGGTGAGTTCATTTCCTTCTACACTCATGGAGCCACGGTAAGCTTGGTTAATTTTAGAGTCCTTGGAGTAAACTTCCTCTTTTGAAAGTCGCACATACATCACTTCTAGCAGCTTGTAATACCCCATTTTCTTGGTGACTTGTTTATCAAAAGTATATTCATGGGACTGGAAACAAATAAGCAAAATTTGGATCTTGTCCTGTCTAAATAGTTATACAGTTACTTCAAGTTTCTCTTAGACAGTCTTTAGCTTACTTCTACCTTCTAAAACAGAGAAAAGAGCTGACGATAAAAGACTGACAGATTCTGAGTTCCTGTGTAGTACAGTTATTAAAACTGTGTTGACCCATGTTTGTCTGGTGAGCTGTCTTAACTACAATTGGCCATAATCATTACAAGGATACTGGAGGAAAATAAGCAGAGTACCAAGTGACAGCTCAGCCCCACAACACATGTGAGCACACCTGTCACCATCCTTGGTGTCATCCATGAGCTTCTTTCTGCACGTCATTTTGGTGCCAACATTTACAACAACAGGAACATGGTGGGGGGGACTCTACATAAATATTAGTGTTAGCACTTTGTTTCAATAACTATTACTAAACACGGGTCATTTCAGCATCTTGCTTGTCCTGCTGCCTTTGAACATCTGCACCAGCAAAACCATGGGAGTGAAGAACTATAGCAAGAGCAGAGACGGCCCCTGGCAACAAGATCATTGCATGCAACTGTATTCTTAAACTGGAAGACAGCCTGTAAATGGAGAAAGGAAGAACTGTGCTCCTAATCCCTTGCTGAAGAATCTTTGCAATGATTACAGATGTATTTCTTTCTCTAAAAGTAATGTACCTAATTTCAGAGCTTTCATTATGAAGGCTGAAAACCTCCCCAACAATGTAGTAACAGACTACAATTTTATACAGCTTTTATATTTCAAAGTTACAATGGGTTTTTGCTTTAGACAGAACTTCAGACCCCTATAGATAAATATAGATAACATTCCAACTTCAATTTTTATACACAGTAGAGATGCAAACATGCATTAACTCCAAAGGAAGAGTGTGTTGGGGAATAAAAAAAGCTTATCAGTAACAATCAAATTACATAACTGGCACACGCTTCTGTTCCAGGATACAGAAAACTAGAAAGGAAACCATTTTTATCAGCATTTCATTCGAAGTTAAGCAAAATGTACATACCAACATCAACATTTTCTTAGACCTCCCCTAACCCTAAAAAAAAATAATTAAAAAAAGTAATTCATACCTTTGTAAACCTGGAATAAAGTGTATCCATAGCCTCTACTATAATCTTGCCAAAGAATTCTCTCAGTGCATCCAAGCTGCAGTGCCACAAGAGAGTGAGGAGGGACCGATCCACAAATGCTTGACGAGTAGTATTTGAAAGAAGTTCTTCACTTCGGAACATTTTGTGAACAGTGTCCAGCAGTATCACTTGCTTGTCAGTGGTGCTCCTAAACAAGATGGAAATCTCAAGATGAAAACTGTTACCAGACTTCACTTATATCTCAAATCCTTAGGACATTTAAATTTTTTATTGTCTGCCCTCTTGGGTTATCCTACAAGACATGCAAGATCAGGTTGAACCACCAAGTATTATGCAGCTCTCAAAAAAACCCACCTCAGCTTCTTAGGCTGCAAGAGATGGCAAATTTGTCTGTGTATCTTTAATAATCTAATCCTAAAGCAAACATTAACTTTCTCAGTTCCTTTTCACTGAACAACCTAAAAAAAAAAAAAATTATCTGGTACATGTGAAGGATGTAGGCAAACCAAAGGAAAAAAAGAGCTGTGGCTATCAGGCGTTCCACTACTAGATGATCTGCTGCTCTGAATAATTTTATTAAATTTAAAGTTTCAAAAACGGGATTTGGCCATAAGGTAAATGACTCTGTCCAGGAAATTACATGCTACACAATAGTGGAGCCCATCAAAATCGGAATGTTGGTTTTGGAAGAGATACTGAATACCTCTTCTGCGGACAGAGCATGTTTGAGTCTACAATTTACCACCCGGAAAATATTCAATTAAGTAAGTGCATTGCTGTACTTTCAAAGGGGTCAAACAAATTAATTCACTGTCAATTTAAGTACTATCAACTTAAGTGATCATAAAGGGATAGCAAATATATAACCAACAAGTACTATTGTCAACTGGATTCTCTTAGAACAAGCTTATTTACAGAAGGCTTTCCAAATTTGCACAGGCACTGGAAGTGTAATCTGGAAGCTGATGTCACTTGTTCACACTTTGGAAACACTTTGGAAATGTGAAGACAAAAGCAAAATCTGAATCAAAACTTTTATGTAAAACTTTATAGTGGAAATATCACTATTATAAGGACAATAAAATTCAAGAAGCACATTTGCTTCAGCAAACATTCAGTGAGAACAAGCACAAAATCCAGTGGACTATACCCACCTTCTGGAAATTCTTTTGAAGCTGGCTTGAAATAAGTCCTCCATGAAATGTCTGTGATCCCTACAGAGGATTTCTGTCATCAGTTGCAACAACATTGGACTCTGAGACAATTCTAATGCATCTAAAAACTGAAGGAGAAGCAACACATAACATGAAGAGCCACACTGGATCAGATCACTTCAATCTAATGATGTAATTACTTTTTAATACTGATCAGAAGTGGATGCACAGAAGTGTGTGCTTATTTAATGTGCTTCTGTAGATTCAATTTCTGGATAAAGATGTAACTCAGAAACAGGCAAGCTGATCTCCTCATGTGAGCTGGGAAAATCTCTCTTTAATTCCAGATCCTGTGAAATAGTTTCTAGACACAGCTCACTTTGGCTTTGAATTACGTATTTGTTAAGAATACTGACCTTCTTAGTGCAGTCTACATAGTTATTGTGCTTCAAGGTTCCTTTGGGAAACTCATCAGATCTCATGGGAAAATTGAAAGCTACTAGTTGATCCAGAGCATTCTTAAGGTCATTAAGCTTTTCTCCTGTCAAATTAGTGAAGAACGGGAGAATTATCACTGCTTGGCCCTGAAGAAAAAAAAAACAAACATAAAAAAGATAGAGTTTCACACTAAAAAAGAAGTTATTCCCTAACTATGGAGCCAGCTGAATAGGACCACAAAACAGTAGCAGGGGCTGTTTTTACTGATTCAATGGCTCAGTGTACTAATAAAAATATGTTATGTAGCTGCTCATCTTTCCAGCTGCTGGTTCAGAAAACAGCTTTTAACTGTCAGGTCACTGCTGAGTGAGAGTTAAAAGCTAATTAATATCTCATGGCTGACATGGCTATGAATAATGTCTCATTGTTCTTTTAAGCAACCATTCATTCTCACACAAGTCACTGATTTAATGCATCATCTTGCAGCCAAAGCAAAATCCCAAACTTTATTTACTTTGAACGCATAGGAAAGTACAAAACTCTGTCTAATTAGAGGCAGGCTGACTGAGAAGCGACTATGCAAAACTTCCATAAGTATAAAATTTTTGATTATTCTAGTCCAACCTTTATGCTCCAGCATCTTTTGTAACTCCCACTTTCAGCCTGCAGTACTTTATCTCCCTCTCCTGACCGAGCTGCACATAGCAGCTACTCCATCAGTACTGGTCTCATACTTGCAGACACGGACGTTCGAATCACGACAAATGCTCATCATTTGAGCTGTAGGAAATGCCACTCCTTGCTAAAAGCCTGATCAGCTGTCATTTCTCAAATGAACACTTGCGAGTTCAAGACAACTTGCAACTGATGGTAATTTGTTTTCCTAACTATTACACTCCTTTCTTCTGAGCAAGGGAAAAAAAAAGAGCACCTTTAAACCAAAATACGACATCTGTGATAGTGCCTTCTGTCTGAAGAACAAAAAGGATGACTTACAAGTTTTAGGATGTTGAACAGAAGAATAAAAACCCAGAAGTCCGTGATAAAAATTAAGCCAGATAACAGAGAATTCCACGAACAATTAACATTCTAATCTGGGGAGGGTAGGGAAGCTGATGAAGTGAGCAATTTACCTTAAGATTTAAGCCTAAATTCTGATCAATAAGTAGACTGGTATAGGTATTAAAAACAGCTGTAAATGCTTCATGATTGGTATTGAAAGAAACTGAAGAGTCTATCTGGAAAGACAGAAGAAATAAAACAATTAGTTTGGGGTTTTTTTTAACTAGTCAAAGAGATTTGTATTAAAGAATAATAAAAAGCCCTTGAGCTATAGAATTATTTATTTCCAAAACCACACTGAATTAACAGAAAGCACATACAGAGTAATTTTAGTTTTAAAAGAAGAACTAGTAAAGCTCCTACACAGTATAAACAAAATCATAATGTTGGATATTTTTCAATTCAAAAAAATATTAAGCTCCTTCTGAAAGCCAAATTTCCTACTGGTCAGTTCACTGCCAGCTAATACAGCAATACAGTTCACATTCTGGGTCCCAACACATATCTGTACAATAATTCAAGTTTAAAATAATTCATTATAAAAAAATAAAAATTATGCTCAACAGTTGATCTTGGAGTATCTTTGTGTACAACTACTTTTACAAGTTCCTACAAAAATCCCAAAAGGATAAGCAGACAATTATGTTTTCAAAATCGAGAGAAAAAAAAGACCAAAACCCCAATGTCACAGAAATTAAGTGTTTAAAATAAAGATAATTCTGCAGTCTGTTAATATGGGTAGAACTACTCCGCTGTGACTTTCTGGATACCAACATGACAAAATGTTATCAGAGGCTCAGAGCTCATTCTCTACTTCTACCAATGCTCTAAAAGGAAAAGAGGCAGCTAAAACATGAGAACAATTAAAAAAAAAAAAAAAAAAGGGGGGTAGGGGGAAGAAGAGCAGTATCTAGTAATTTCCACCTGTCCCACATTTTTTTGTCCTTTGCTAATAAAACCCCAGATTCTAACACTGTCCAAGTTTTCCCTTTTTTCTTTTTTTTCCCAAAAATGAAACATTTGACTTAAACAGCATTTCTTGAAAATAGGATGCAATCCCTCCAGAACTAGAAAGGTTACCTGAATTCTATAAAGCAGTGCATACCTGCAGAACTTTTGCCAGCAGGGTCAAGACTGCCATTTTGCTCTCGGCAGATGAACCTTTGGCCCACCAGCTGTCCAGTTTCTCCCAGTTTCTCAGTACAGCTGCCACCAGTTTTGCTCCTTGCTGCTTGCGCACAGCACGGTCCCTAAAACTCTGATCTAACATGCCATTCAAAATGCTCCCAACCTGGAAGGAAAAGCAACAGGTAAGATTCTTGCATCCCAAATGAAAGGATGATAGGATTGCTTCAATGGTATGGGCAGTCACAAAAAAGAAGCATCACAAGGCAATGCTAGATTTAAGTCTCAAAAGGGTGCAGAAGAAAGGCCTCTGCAGGAAATTAAAAGCACACCCTTCTCAAAAAAAAAAAGACGCATCTCCAATTTACTCCTGTTTCAGAGAACAATGCAGCCATTAGTTCTGACACCTTTTGTGTCTATATGGAGAAATAAATGATAATCCAGAATAAAGATCAATACTTGATAATTTTAGTCAGTGTGAAGTTGAAAAATAGCACCCATGCTAACTTATTCACATCCATTTTGAAAAGAAAAATAACCCTTGGATAGCAGCTATGAACTAAGTATGCTTGAAATATCTTTTCTTCAAAAACTAATAGTCACCATCATCTGTCAGATAAATTTAAAAGAATTTTATTCTTTTTGAAGAACTGTGGCATGCTCCACACAGGAAACACTAGATAATCATCACCAGAAGCAGCCTTTTAAAACATACACATTCCTTTACAATCTAATTAAACAATTCCTGGTATCACTAAAAATGATGCTGCCAGTGTTTTAAACTACTACTTGGATGCAGCATGTCTAAGCATAACATTTTGGATTATAAAAGATCCAATCATTTTAAAAGGGTGATTCTACTTTGCTGAGCATCTTTTAAATCAAAAGGAAAAGCAGACTTTTGATCTGTCTTTTTGACCCTTCTGTTTACCAGGAGCACTGAAGGAATGCTTCTCAGATCTAAGTTTCCTTCATGGCACTGAGTTCTGTAAGTGCTGCAGACGAACAGGAAGAAGTCTGTTGAGCCAAACAAGCACTGCTGAGACTGAGTACATGACAAAGTATCCTGTATTTATTTCTCCTCAGGAGGGTTGTGTGTGTGTGTATGTCTTTCTCTTCAATACTCTGATCTAGCTCTGCCCTGGTCCTGTGGACTAAATGCCCATTAGTAGTTGGAGTTTGTTTTACAGTTTAGTTTTATCCAAAACAAATCCAAGCCGCATGCTCTGGGACCACTCTGCAATGAAAATCCAAGCACAGTAAATGGGTCCCTCCTTTGAAAGGACATTTTTGATCTGAAGTACTATGCAAAGACATCCTGAAGTACATGGATTTCAGGATAGGTAACAGGTAAGCACTTTCCACTCAGTTTGATCAGAGATCACAGAGTAATGTCAGGTTGCCAGAGATCATGAAGGTAGGGCCAGTAGGTCAAGACAAAAAAACCCCCAAAAGCCAAACCAAAAACTCTCAATGCATTGCTGTCTGAAATTCAACCCAATTCACTTTTTTCCCCACTATACACTCCACCTCTAACAATAATAATAAAATTGTTACTTCTAACATTCCCTTTTGACTTTGTCCTTTTAAAGACTAAGTCCAATACCATTTGAGGATTGCTGACAGATGATTCCATAAGCTGGACTATGATCACATCCAGGTTTTTCAGCAGCTGTTGATTGATGGTTTCTGAGAACAGGCTGTAGAAATACTGTCCATGAGAGAAATTCATCAGGTGGTTCTGGGATGTTCCTGATAGTGGCACAGATAACACTACTGTGTTCAACAGCAGACTTACTAGCTCCTCACACTGCAAAAATTAAGGTATAGAGACGAGAGTTATCTCAAGGACATTACATTTCACTTAAAAATTTCTTAGAAAAGCACACAATTTTTTTTTCAAGCTCCCATACCAAACTTTTTTATTTTGCTTATTTTATTTTGAGTATTGAAACTGGAGAACCACATCCTACCTGCTCATCAATAGCAAAGGCCAGCTGCAGGAGCCTATCAGCTAATTGCTTACTGCTGATGTCTAATGATGGAAGAGATATCCTTTCATGCCCAGGTGCAATGCCTTTATAAACAACTGAAAGAAGCTTGGAGCCAACTAAATGAGGCCCTTCATCCTATGGAAACCAACAAAGAAGTGACAATCAATAAAAGCTGAAAAAAGGCCTTCCAGTCCATCTGTATAGTTAATTAAAACACTTGAACTCCAGACCATTTCCTTATAAAGCAATGCAAATATAGCAAGACACCTTTCTAACTCAGGGATAAGATTTTAAATGAGACAACCCTATTGTGCACAAAGTTCAGAACAAACTAACAGCAGTTTGAAAATCTTCCCAATATTCTGATCCTCCTCCACCTTTTCAGGTCTACTTGACTACAGAAGCAAAATGAACTGCTAAGTCAGGATGGGTGGGACGCAAACGGTAAACCATGCAGCTCCTTGATTATCACTATACTGCAATCAGAGGGCTAGCTTCTCTTGATATAGAGAATGGATAGCACACAGAAATTAAATATTTTGTTACTTTTCAGCTTTGCTCAGCCTTGTTACAGCCTTATTAACAAATTCTCAGTCTTTGTGGCTGCTGCATAACCTGATTTCCTTCAAGTGCCCAAAGTAGAGATTTACTACAATCAGAAACTTAGTAGAAGGAATTTGAGTAATTTAGCCTACATCCTCACACTTCAGAGGTCTCTATTCTGTTTTCCTGCAATTCAGACCCATTATATTGCTTCTGATCAGTCAGAAAATACTCCTTTTCTAATTTCCCTCATCACTTTGAATGGTCTCTGTGTAAAAGTTGTTAAAAAAATGCCTCCTTTATAGGATAGTTAATCCTGATGTTTTGAGCTTTCAGTCTTGTGAAGCTCACTAAATGGAAGTTTGAGAATCTACATTCCAATTTCCAGAGTCTGGAGCCAACCAGAGAAAGGCTAACACAACTATAAAGGTTGTTCAAGCCTTTTGTGCTACTCAGATTTGTAGAGTAACCATAAAACATTTATTTTTGATCCCATTCAACACCAGCTCTTCACTGTTGATCTCACTTCAAACAACTTCATCTTATCTGTTCTCTGTTTTTATCCTGGCATTTTACACAGGAAAAGCTCTTTACAATACACAAATGTTCACTATTATTTTCTGTATTAACAATTACCTGACCATGAAGAACAGAATGAAGCAGGCCAGACTTCTGGAGTTGCTTGCAGGCAGAAAGGACAGCACTAAACCTAAGTTGATCAAAACGTGCCTCTGAATTAAAGAGATCAACAGAACAAAGGTCCTCAAGGCTAGAGAGGAAAGAGAAGCCATAATGTTACATCAGTGCATCCACAGACAACATTATTTACTTTCCATTTCTCATGGTGAGTGTTTGTTCTGGACTCATGCTTACCAGAAAGCCCCTACTTACCTCTGTGGTGTGATTCTTCTCTTTATGCACAGTTTCAAAGATTCCTGATAGGGAGATTTCATCAGAGCTTTCATAAGTCTTACTGAGATATCCGGGAGGTTTTTCATGACTTGCACATCAGCTGTGTTAAAGCCTACATGTGATGGATCACACACTGTCATCACCACAAGCTCTATAAAGCTTGCATTCAGCAGTTCCTTCTCAAGCAGCTGGAAGGAAAAAAAAACATTAAATAAGAACTTGAAAAATTAATTTAGATTTCTCCGTATAATTCTTCATAACTTAACATTAATCCTATCTAAAATTAAACCAAACATGAAACAGTACCTATTCTCACTGATTTTCTCTATTGAAATGTCTGACTTTCAATCATTTATGCTAATGCACAGAAATTAGGTGTCTATAAAAATAGACATAGGATATATGCTATCCCATCAAACTGCAAGTATGATCTTTTAAACCACATAGGCCTTTCTCAGTCCTGACTACACACCTGTAAATCCTGATGTACACCTCTGTACACACTATCAGAGATTTGCTGAAGAGACAATCACAGTCTCAGAACTAAACTTGGCAGTGTAAATTTCCTAAGAGAGACAGAAGTACTATACTTTATATAGTAAAATACGGTTTATATTGCATCAAATAGAGAGACAAATAGAGGGACAAATAGAGAAAGGGAAATAGAGAAACCTGAATATCTATACTGAACTCAAGAAAGGTAGATTGTGCTAATTCTTTCTGCCTTTTAAGCAGCTACCACCTCCATACATTTAATGTCTGTGGGGATTCACAGCAGGTCTACAAGCCTGTCTGGTTCAGACATAGATCTCAGCACAGTCTGTTGTTACTCGTGAGAAATTTAGTGATAGCAGAAGTAAGAATCTTAAACAATGGGAACAGAGAACATCAACAAAAGCTGCACTTGATGTTTTTCTAGATGTTTGGACACTGACGTTATAGGTAGTCAATAATTGTATATTTAGTTAATATAGCCAATAAGCCTATTGTAGTAGTTTAGTAGCCAATGGATATGTAACACAAACCCTAACATTCTAAAAGTCTATAAAAGATGCTGTCTCTTTAAAATAAACGCTTTTTGCCTGAACTTGTTTGTGGAGTTCGTATGTGTCGTGGCTGCCTCAACAGTGACAAATGTCATCACGAATCATACAGGAAATACTCATTGCAAGTACTCCATATACAGAACACATATATTTAACTACATATAAAATGTGTACCTTTTATCCACTACAGACTTCAGAGCCTACCTTCCAGAAGTCCTGCTGGCACATTTCCAGGATCAGGGTGACAAACTCCATGATCCGGACTACAATGGTACACTTGCTGTAGTTGTACATGTCCCTCTCCTGAGGACTGAACACGCTGCCTTTCGAACTGCAATCAAAGCACTGCTCTGCTGCGTGGACATCGTGCAAAGCAATGGTGTCAAGGAAGAACTGCGCGGCTTTCAAGAACGAGGAGCTTTCATTTTCACCTAGAAAGAATCACACAAAGTTGAAACGGTACAGCAGCTCTCAATTTAAAAATATACTGTTTTGTGCTTGGAAGGAAACAGTCACACTGAGATGACAAACAGAAAGAGGCACATCTCACACCAGTGTTTTCTGAAAGCTCTATGCCAGTTCTAAACATTACCATTCTGGGCAATAGAACAGCAGGGCAGCGTTAGCGATCGCTCCAGAAACTAACCACTACAAGCTCTTACTAATGATGATGATGATGATTTAGGCTTATGTAATAAAATGGACAAAAATTTTAAATCCCTAGTTTTGAATGACTTAGCTTTATACTAGCTGCATCCAACAATGATCCCACAGTAGTTTTAAACCAAGACAGACATAACACTGACAGACAGACCACCTGAAACTTGTACAAGACTATAAAACTACTATTGGCGAACAAAAGCATTTTGTTTAGACTTGCAAGAACAACTGAAAGAAAAACCTTTTGGGAGACCCAATGGCTACACAAGGTGCTATTGTTTTACCTGATCAAAATTCAAACACATGGCTTTTGGACCTGATGCAGTTGATGCATCAGGAACTGAAGAAAGGTAACATGTACAGGGCTTGAATTAAAAAGGTGACTTCTTTCATTGTTTTCTGGTAGCTTCCTCCAGATATTAATATAGAGCAGGTAAAAAGCTTTGGACAGATTTAAAGAAAAATACGATAAAAATCTATTGCTCTTCTGAGCAGTGGGAAATTAGCTGTACAGAATAATTTTTGAAGATGAGATAGAGTACAAGAAGCTGCTGATAAGTGGATGACTGAGAAATGCAAAGACGTATTTCTAGGGCTACAAGGAAACATTTTAAGATACACAGTACATCATAAAAAAAACTCCATCCCGTTACAGCTGTCATTGGAAAACTTTGGGAGAGTCTGTAAAACCATCTATTCTACATCTGAGAAAAAAGCTTGAAGTCCAAGTTAAGAACTCATCTTGGGTGGGCTTTGTGTAACACACACGAATGAACCTAATGCAACAGTTAATCACTCACCCAGTATTTCATAAGGTTTGATCATCTGCAGCTCAAAGAATGTATTGTAGCAATCCAGCGCTGCTAAGAACATGTCCATCCACTGCATGACAGCCTGTAAGCTGAAGGGTTCCTTCATACCACGGAGAGTTGGCTGAGAAAGGATCCCAGATGGACTTTTGGCATCGGTGCCACCTCCTTCAAATTTGTTAATGAGGAAAGAAACATCTCTGTTTTTCAGAGTATCAGCCAGCCAAGAAGATGCAGACTTGTTTCCTGGTAAAAACAGAAACAGACATATAAATTCTCTAGGAAAAACACATTTCAAACTAGCAAGGAACTAGAGGCAAATGAACTAACACGCTCAAATTTTGTGATTTAAACTGTGTCTTCTAGCAGAGAAGGTATTGGTTCTCCTTTAGCCTTGGTCACATCCCTAAAATTACCCATAAGGAAGAGGCCAATTTTTAAGATATTCACAGTTCCCCATCAACAAATTTTGCTTTTTTTAGCTGGATACATCAGCAGTTTTGGGCCTGGAAGTAAGACTGCAATAAAAGCCTCTTCTACACCCAGAAACATCCCACAAACCCTGAGATTCTCACAGTACCCGATTTGCAATACAAGCAACTACTCAGTTTCTATTTAACAATGCTGAGTGAACAGATAGTTACTTGTGATTACCTCCTTGCATAGAAAACACAGCGGGAAGGCATGCACAGAGTATAGAAAGCAGAGATAACAGTGCACTGTGATTTAAAATACCTGGTAACAAAGGAACGAATTCATAGAAGAGCTCCATGGCTTTGTGCCGGCACTCTGTCTGAGGTCGTCCGCACTGCACCAAGAGCCACATGACAACGTCCTGAAGACACACTGACTTAGTAGGTGGGAATCCTCTGCACAAAATATTAGGGATTAACATCTTGACATCTACCAAGAAGCAACAGTCTTCCAGTTGAAAAAAATCAAAATGTTCCATGAGCACTATGAATTCAACTTTTATCTATCCAACCATCACCCATCTGCACTACAAGAAAGAGTTCTTCCACAATCATGTCTTGCACTGCTTTCCCTTCTCCTCACTCTGTTTGGGATCCCCAGAGCAAAGTCCTTGTGGAAAACAATTTAAAATGCAGAATCAGGTATCTTCCCCTTCTCTTTGTAACTCAAAGAGGCAAAAATGAAGATTAAAGTTTAAATAAGCCTGTACAGTTTTTCTCCATCCCCACAATTATACATCTCATAGCTTATCAAATGCCACACCAGTGACCCAAATCTAAGCTCCACTTGCCAGTTTCTTTAAGATCACATGGTAATTTGGGTAAAAAGGGAACTAAGGCAGTCTCTAGTCCAATCTCCTGCTCAAAGCAGTTTCACCTATGCCATCACCTCAAAGCAAGGTCAGCTAGGTGACTCAGAGCTTCATCTATCCTGATACCGAATCCATTTTTGCTTTTATCTTTTTTGCTACCCTTCTTTAATTGCTGATCAGCCTGTTGCAGATTGTCCTGCTTCTGGTAACACTTAACAACAGTAAGAAAGGCTTTGGAGGAGTTTCCTCCAAGTGCTGTGTAGCACCAGTGCTAATATTATTACATGTCATTGTATGTTATTATAATGTTGCTATTATTATATTCTCTTTTGCCTCTTCTTGCTAAACTAAATCAAGTTCACCATGCTGGAATAAAGAATCATGCTCCTCTCGTATTATGTCCAGTGTTTTCCCACCAGTTGTTCAGACACATCAGGAGGTCTGTATCAGCAATTGTCAGAGGATGAAATCCTCATTCAGAATCCCAAGAACTTAATGGAACTACTGATAGTGTTTATTAAAATGCAACGTGAAAATAAATGCAAATTGCTGACCGTGGTACCCGCCGTTTTCCTTCCTTGTTCAGAGAAGGCGCTTTATGCTTGATTATGCGCTTCAGGTGATTAACAGCATCACAGCATTGTTGGGCAGTACCTGGTGGAGAGAGAGAATTGACACCTATAAATAAATGCTAGTCATTTGGTTAAATTATTGAGGTATTTGCACTGTAGACATGGTGCAAGAGACTTAGATGATAATGTTGACCAGCTCCACTACTCTGCACTTCTACATTACATTTTTCAAAGGTGCAGAACAAAATCACAAAATACCAGACAGGCCAGCTTGGCCTGAGCCAAGCCTGAGGCCTTTGGTATACAACTGTGCATTCTACTTTCTGTGATTATGCTTAGAAAAACTGTAAAATTTTCCCATGTGAGTAATTCTCCTGGGGACACTTCTTCATATCCTGAACTGTTCCTCTGAAAGAAATGAAGTTTTGTTACACCAACTTTTGGTTTTATGCTCTAATTACTATTAACCAAAGAAAGTTAGAGCATAAAAAAAAAAAAAGAAAGAAGAGCAGGTTTACTGAAGAACCATTAGTACTGTGAAAGAGGTCACAGATTCTTCACACAACTACATACTGTTGTAAAGAACGACAAGACAATGAGGAAAAGGTATCAAATAATGGTGGAAATACTCCATAGAATATATAAAAAATGACAATTTTTGGAGCATTTTGTTTGTTATATGAGAGTAGACTGATTCTCATCAAGCTACATTTTTTACACTGTGTAACTGCAAAACCACGACTCAAATCCGAAGCACCACCAGTATTTTTAGTGTTATTACAAAACTGTAAATCATCATAAATATGAAAAAGTTCTTTCTCCTGGGTTCAAAATATTCCATCTTTATACATTGCAAGGAGTTGATTCAAAGAGTTCCTAACTAGATATCAAATGACCTCTCTACCCATAATGAAAAACAATTCTTCCTTTGTTGCAAAAGTAAGCAAATGTGCTTTTCTTACAGTTATAGCTTTTCTTTTTTAATCCAAGATTCAACAAGGTAACTTTTTGCTTCATTCCACAGTTAATTAACTGTAGCTCACCTAATGACTTCTCATCCGTATGGGCTAAAGCCAGACTTTCCAGAAAAACAACCAGGGCTTCAAATACAAATTGCTCCACCAGAGAATTTTCTTCCCTTTAAAAAAGTCAGGAAAAAATTTCATGAGAAACATAAGTAGAAGCCCTAAGTGTAAAAGTCTAATTAAAACCCACCAAATTAAATACTGTAGTGATAACTGCACAAGTTGGTTGCATAAAAAAAGCACATCTAAACCAGTTTAAAAATCAGCAGTGAAATTTGCTGAGCATCCTGAAAAGGCATAAAAATCTTCCCACAAAATTGTTTGCTTAAAAATTTATTTTTATACATTTGCCACTGGCAGAAAGCCCAAACTACAAAATTATTATTAAAAATTAATAAGCTGAGTAACTGAATTTTACAGCTATCACATACATTAATAGAAAGAATGTCAGCGGACTATTTGAGTTCTACAATTAACTCTTTTCAACTCATTGAACGTTTAGTTCAAGTTAGTTACAGTTTCAAGCTCTGCTTGCTCACCTAAATTCTCTGTAGACACTGTTAAAAGCAAGTGCTGCACCCAGTCTCTTGCAAGCACTGGGGTGAAGAGCAAGACTGTACAAGCGTTTAAAAAGAGACTTGGTGTTTGCTGGGCTTTCCTCCTGCTGTCTCGGTGTTGTCTGCTTGATAGACCATTTCAGAAATTCTCGTATGCACTGACCACAGAAGTCTCGCAAAGTGCTGTCAACTGGATCCACTATGCCACTCTGAAATTACACAAGATTATTTCATTTCAAGAAGGAAAAAACTCCCGCCATTGTCTCAGTGCAGTATTAGAGCAAGATTCTTTACATGGCATTATTCGCAAATTAGAAAACTACACACAGTTTCCCAGAAATCAACAAAGCTCATTCAAAATTGTCACTGTCTAAGGGAAGGGCAGCATTTTCAGCCCTCACAGCACTGAATTACACCTCAAAGATCTGGATTTCTACTCCTGTCTCAGCTGTCAGTGTAGGAGGCTTGTCTAAGTCCCTTCATTTTCTGATGATGGGCGAGTTTCCTCTGCTCAAGAAGTGGTTGACAACACTGACTTTCATTTTAAAAAACTACTCCAAACCTCTTGCCTCCAACCACTTCTGTTCAGTACAAAAGCCAGTTTTAAACGTAAAACTTTTGCACCTGGTGAAAACAAAGATACTTAGAGAAAAATTAGGCATACAACAAAGGCATTCAGGGGGATGAATGGTGAATGTGCTTCAGTTGTTCCTAGTATACACTGATGATAAAGAGTGTTTCATTTATCTGAAGATGATATACCTGCATTTTGAGAATGCCAAAGAAAGAGAAATCCATCATCAAAATCTCAGTTAAGAAACATTAAATGGTTATCAGAAAATAAATAAATAAACCAACCACTTTCTCTCTTTCAAGTAGTTAAGGGGCCATTCTATCTGTTTGTTCATTCCTGGTTGCTTCAGTAGTAAAATGATGCTAGTTAAAAATAAAGTCACATGGCAGAGAGAAAAGAGAGGAAACACTTATGACCTACCAGGATAGCTTCTAGGAATGCCACCGTATCCTGACTCTCAAATTTTTTGTTGTTGGTAAACCAGTGAATGAGTTGCATGACTAAAGGCTCATACAACTGTCTTGCTACCTGAAACAAGCAAACATTAATTAGATTTCTAGGATTAACACATTTCTATGCTACTTTGCTATTCGAAATATGTAAGAATAAAACCCAGTACTTTGAAAAAGGGTCTATGAAATGAATAACCAATTTCGTATTACACTCCCATATCAAGGACGAAAAAATAATCAGAATGGGTTAGATGCTTTCTATTCAGCTATTCTCAATGACCTCCAAGCTTACTTTCAGTAATATCCTCTAAGACAAAGAACATTGCATGCCACAGACTGATCTGCCAATACACAGTCAGGGAAACACAGGTTTGTTTCTTAATCTGTATTTAGATCTAAAAAAAAAAAAAAAAAAGAAATCGTCTATCTTTACCACTATTCTAACTTGCTGGATTTCAACAACTCTACCAACAACTCTACCTATAAATCAACCTGATTGAATACTGTCATGCTATAACACGAAGGGAAGAAACATTAAATACACTTATTTATGCATATATACATACTTCAAGTGCAGTGCATATGCCTGTGGTTTGGACCAATCCAGACATCATTTACCTATGGTTTATGTTCAGCCACATGCCAGCAAAAGAGGTTTCACCTAAACTGGTAACACAGCTTCCTGTATATTTTAACAGAACACAAAATCCCTTTGATCTAAAGAGAGATGTGGATGCCAGGGCCCGAACAGCAGTCTCAAAAAGCATGAGACCTGTAATTTCAGTGGAGATGAACCTATGCATCTGTTCTGTTTTGTGCAAAGGAGGAGGAATACCAAGTTCAAATGTCTGAATTAAATATATCATCTGTAGGTATCAAAGAGGCAGCTACAAATTCTCTCCCAAATGCTTTTCCTATGATTGCAGCTTTGCACACATTCAATATTGAAATAAACAACTTCACCTCCAATTAACTTATTACTGAAAAACTACAGAAATTAAATATGGTGATAAAGAGTGTTACTGCCACAAATTCGGAGTGAACCTTGAAACTTGAATCTCTTGTACACTTCTCTGAGGTACTCTGAACTACACTGCATTATAGAAGTATTTGAAACCAGTATTTTAAAAGGCTTCGACCCCACTCCCAAAATCCAGACAATCCATCCCTAGAACAGAATTTAAGCTTACAAAATACACTGCATTGGGAAAAAAAACCAAACCCAACAAGTGAGGAAAACTTCTATATAAAACTATTAATTAATTCCCACATTTGAAGGTATTTGAACAAGCTAAAATTCATATAAATAAATCTGTTTACCTGGTCTATGTCACAAGCAAGACGAAGCAGTACTGGAAAGACTCGCTTATGTAAATGATACATAGGTGGGGGACCCTGACGTCCTTCTGGCATCTGAGAGGCTTTCCCCAACATAAATGTGACTATGCCATGTAGCAGCTCACACGCTGCAACCTGAAATTTAAAAATCCCTTTGGTTATGCATCCATTACTTTCACAGAGAAGGCAAAATTGTGGGCAGGAGAGAATGAGTCACATGAAAGGGTGTACTTGAGAAATCACTCCAATCTATGCTAAATCATCACTCCAGGACCAGATCATGACCATGGAAATAATTTACACACATTCTAACTGGCCTTTAAATCAAGCACCATGATGTCTGACAGAGCTTACAGCAACTTCTGCTCTTTAGTTTCTAAACACTCAGAATAGTGTAATCATGAAAGAGCACCAAAGAAGCACATTGCTACCTATGAATTAATTAAAACAGGTCTTTAGTAACAAGGAACACGTGATTTTATGCAATTTTACCAGCTAGCATAAAACCAGATGTAGAAAAAAACATCAATACTTTTGTTTGCCTGTCACTTGCAGAAAGAGCCAGTTCAGTCACACGAGGCAAAAATAAGTCCAAGTAGATGACAGGCTTCATATCTGCAAACGGTACAGCAAAGCTCAGGCGCTTTTCAGTGTCCCAGGATACACATTTCTTCATCATCTCTTCTGCAGATGTAGCTGATGCATTTGAAAAAAGATGAAAACAAGCTTAATACAATATACATAGAGTATTTACTTAGCTCAGTCAAAAAATCTGTAACCTTCCAACTTCAGTTAGATTGCCATGCAATGTTAATGCTTTACAAACTATTGAAAAAATTGCAGCCAACGTTTCAGGTGAGAGTTGCAGCAGCCTCCAGTTTCAATACAGGTTAAGTACAGAGACAATAAATCCAGAAGACATTGAATCACACTTCATTTAAAATACTCCTGTAAGACATCCAATATAATGCTTTTATCTTCTAATGTTAGAGAAAATTCTCGAAGATCAATCAGACAAGAAGATCCAACATACTGACTCCTGCAATTGCACAGAAAATGACTACCTTTACAGCCATTTAGAGCTATCTCCTCCAAGGAAAACTGGCATACTTACACCCTTCTCTCCCCTATATTTGTAAATTTGGTTAACAAAGTCTGACCACACTTGGTATTTAATTTCCAGAGAATAAGGCTACTTTCCCACAGTATTTTTGAGTAAAGTAACAGAGAAGTACTTGGCAGAAAGAAAATCGATTGTAAAGGCAGAAAAAACAAAAGTAAGCATGCAAAGAAAGGAAAAAAAAATCCATAATACTACATTCATTTTTAGACCAACTGAATTTTGTGCTGAATTTATCCCTTGAATCTCATGGTCAGGTACTTATACTATTGTTTTCCATTTTTATTAGATTGTATGATATTTAATATTTAAATTATAAAGCTTGTTCATAGACTGGACAGAGAAAGGGAGAAAACTTTGTCTTTTTTTTTTTGAAGAGGACCCAAATGGAACTCTACTACCTGCACATACTAAAGGCATGATGTACCTTACACTCACAAGTGAAAAAGTAAGCTTGCTGAGATTTGCACAATTCATGACTGCAGTTCTTTAATACTGAGAACTGTAGCAGAGGTAGAAATAAGTACTAAGGAGCTACAAACTGGGGCAAAGTTTTAAAACGGCTTTGCAGCTAGAGGGTGAAGGGGGAAATAAATAAAACCATATACTCAGATGCATAGTTTTTTGCTTTTAACTGTAGTTTCCTAAATACTTTCTGTACACCATATTAAGTTGGTGAATACTTTTGCTCTACTAAACTCCAGAACTGAATAAAAGTAATTTTGTTTAAACATGAGCAACAAAAAACAGGTATCCTTGAAAAGCTCATTCATTCTCATGAAGTGATGTTGAGGCCTTAATGAAATCTACTTTCAAGAGAGACAGCAGAGGCATATAAATATTTTCATTTACACTGACGGGATACCCACCTGTAATTAGGTTGTGGTTAATCTGCCCTCCCAAGGATCCAAGAAGGTGTGCCACTCTAGTCCTTACTGCTTCCAAGGAGGGACTATTATCCTAAATAATTCAACACATTCATATTAGTGAAAGAACAGTTACTTCTATATAGAAGTAATTTGGTTTACAGAGTAAATGAAGGTCTTATGGCTCTTATTAAATACAGATGAAGAAGGTAAAATGAAGAACCCATGAGGAGAAGAATTGCATCAAACAAGAGAAGAGTTTTGGTTTAGTAAGCAAAAGAGGGCAAGACTGGAAAGCATTTTCGTGGCATTTTGTGAGCTTTCAATTACTATTTCTCAAGTAAAATTTTATTATCACAGGTAACATATACCTACAGAATGACATAACAGTGTAAAAAGCAGAAACAAATCAGAAGCAAAAATTGCTCTTTTCATTTGCTTTAATTCCAGAACTTAAAGTTTACGTCCTGTACCTATAGAGAATCACAGAATCATTTAGGTTAGGAAAGATCTCTAAAGTCATCAGTCCAACCACTAACGCAGCACTGCCATGCTCATCACTAAACCATGTCCTCGAGTACCACACCCTCACGTTTTTTGAACACTTCAGGGAGGGTGATTCTACCACTTACCTTGGTAGCCTGTTCTAATGCTTGACAGCCTTTTTCATGAAGAAATATTTTCAAATATCCAATCTAAACCTCCCCTGGTACAAACTGAGGCCACTTCCTCTTGTCCTGTCACTTTTTACCTGGGAGACCAAACCCCAACTGGCTACAACCTCCTTTCAGATAGCTGTAAAGAGCAATAAGGTCTCCCCTGAGCCTCCTTTTTCCAGACTAAACAGTGCCTCTCTTAGGCAACTGATTTTCAGAAGCAGCCTGTAAGGGATATAAAATTCACTCATTTTGTTTCACAGAATCACAGAATGATTAAGGTTGGAAGGGGCTGCTGGAAGTCATCTGGTCTAACCTCCCTGCTCAAGCAGGGTCATCCTAGAGCACATGGCACAGGATTGCATCCAGACAGTTCTAAAATATCTCCAGTGAGGGAGACTCCACAACTTCTCTGAGAAATCTGTTCCAGTGCTCGGTCACTGCACAGTGAAGAAGTTCTTCCTCACATTCAGGTGGAACTTCCTGTGCCTCAGTTTCTGCCCATTGCCTCTTGTCCTATTGCTTGGCACCACCAAGAAGCTCCATTCTCTTGGCACCCTCCCTTCAGATACTCATAGACATTGATGAGGTCCCCTCTCAGTCGTCTCTTCTCAAGGCTGAACAGGCCCAGCTCCCTCAGTCTTTCCTCATAAGAGATGCTCCAGTCCTCCAATCATCTTTGCAGCTCTCCACTGGACTCACTCTAGGAGCATTATATTTAAAGACAACCAGGTTGGAAAGAGTTCTATATCTAGGAGTAACTAATAATTTCACACCTAAAAAGAGGTTTATTCCAAGCTAGTTTGTGCACTGGAATATACAAATAAAACTACACTTATATTTGAGGGGCCACTGGACAAAGTAATACATATGTTGGCCGCTAAAGACTGTAAGCCAACCTACAAGACAATTAAAAAAACCCAAACACTTATACTTTCACGAAACTGTATTGCATACTGCAAGGTTCCTGAGCTGGGACCTGATTCTGGGTGTTGGAGTTAAATTTTTGTTGCCATAATGTATCAGTCTAGCACTGATACTGACTTACAGGATTTCTTCAGTCCCCTTTCCCTGCTTAATTCCCTGCCATATTCCTGGAATATGACACCTTTCCAGCTGTGCTGATGTAACAGCTTCTTGAGCCACACTGTAGAATGGAATTCATTAAACTCATCTAAGGTAGACAGCCATCATAAAAATAAGAGTATGCGTGCAAGAAAGGAAAAGAAGCAGTAGGAAAGAGGGATTAACATTTAACTCTAAAAAGAAAGAGGGCTCTTACCACTGAAAAAGGCTTTGCTCTTCTTATACGCTGTATCACAACTTTATGACGTCCTTTCTGGGCTGCTTGAGAAAGTTTCCTTATTTCCCAGTTATTCTGGGATTCAGCTGAGGAACAAAAAAACCCCAGCATATCAATACCAGTTTATTGTACCAGTATCTCATGTACCTGGTCATAGTTTAATTTAAAAAAAAACACTCTGGTTTTGCCCATTTTTATTTTTAAGATGTGACAATTATTCTTTCATTTAAAAATCTTCATTAAGGAAAATAAGTCTCTTAGTAAAACTAAGGTAATTTAAGCAAACAAAGGACATATCACACAGAAGTAACAAATAAAATAGCAACAATTACTGATTGTTCAGCAGAAGCAAGCAAATCCTAGTTAAGGAAAAAAGTACATTTTGGGGTGTAAGGTAAGTTGTATTGTTCCAACAACAGAAAGTGCATAATACAAATAAAAGGTATGGCATGTACACATCTTTATAAAAAAAATTATTTTCCTCTTCCTTAAGACTAGCAATTTTCGCATGTATGTACCTGTAGATGTAGAGCTTTTCAAATAACCATCAAGAAGAGGCAGGACATCCTTGTAGTAGGGTTGCATCATATGCCTGGGGATGTGAGCTGACCAGTATTCCAAAGCATCCAGGCCCAGATCAGCCATTGGGGTACAGCTAAGGCCCAGCTTAAATGCATTCTAAGTGCCAAATACAAAACTATCAGCCTTTCACATCTATTGACTAGTGTTACTCAGTGGCAAAAGAGACAAATTTAAAAGCATTCAGTGTACAATACATCTCCCTGTGTAATAACTTTTCTCTGTTTAGCATCTCACTCAAGATCAGCACAGGAGATACATTTATATGGCAACACAGGCACTAAGAGAGTCTGCTTAGTGCAAAAGCAAATTCCAACAAGTTACTTGTTTATCCAAACAGTCAAGTCATTTGTATTCTATCTCATTGAAGACCGTACAGAGCTTAAGAGTTACCTTAATAGTACAAAAGGACACTGACTTTGCTACAGAATGTTTGTACATACCTTAGGGGAAAAAATAGTGTTAGCTGTACATCACTTTGACTCACCTGCAGTGCAGGAATATATGTTTTGATATCAAGCATGATGATGTCATGTGGTAAAGAGAGCAAAAAAATCAGGCAAGATGCCAACAACTCATCCTTATACTGTTTCATTTTTGCTGCAACCTAAAATTCAGATAAATAGATTGAGAACAAACATAAACCTTTTGAAATCTTAACTTAGCTGTATCAATACCCATGTAAAATAAACAAGCCAAAACCAATACTGGAATCTCATTCTCCTGCAGACAGTTACCAGAAGTATTTATACTGTTATTTCTCAATTGTTATGAACTGTGTGGTGACCCATACAGATCTTCTGACATTAAGTAAAAAGCAGACAGAAAAAGATCTTAAAACTCCATTATGTTGCATAGCTCAAAAAGCAAGAATACTTCTACTGTATATGTAAGATTCCTCAGAAGACAAAATTTTGATTGAATCACGTATGTTTATATTCAGACTAAGAAAGTTAGTGAGCAAAATTCCTTACCTCTTTTCCAAATTTTACAAAAAGTGCAAAGCAAGAGCTCTTTTCTGGGTCTTCAGGACATCTTCTGAGGCTCCTTGGACTGACACCCTACCAAACAGAAACCAAAAGTCGACACTATCAAAAACCACGTAGTACATAGTACAAATAGGAACCGCAAGTTCAACTCATTTACAATACATACATCACTGTCCAATATGAAACTGGTGCCAGTGAAAACTTGAAATGAATCTTTGATCTTTCAAAGGTTAGAAATTAACATTAATATGGTTCACTGAGGGTCAGCTTTTTGGAATACACTAAATATGATGCAAATAAACAAGAGATATATGACTGCAAAGTAACTTTTCAATGGTTTAATTTTCTCCGCCCACCCAACAAACCATAAAAACCCAAACTTCCCTAACGGTGGATGTCCAGGTGGCAAGAATGCTGGTGTGATAAGAAAACAATTTGCAACAGTGTCCACAGTACAAGCATCTGCACCAGTGAGGTTCCAAATGTGCTTCACTTGGTGCCATCAGCAGCAGTGGCAGGGACAGCTCTGGGCTCTGTGGCGGGCTACACACCCACGTGTTTTAGCCCAACAGCTTCCACACCACAAACAGTGCATCCACCAATAGGGCACCAGATTCCCTGTGGAAATCAGTCAGTGGAACAGATGTATACCCCAGAAGTTGAGTAATTAACCCATACATGACTCTGCTGTTCTGGTTGGATTGTTTCTATCTAAAATATCTTTTCTATCACCTGCCCTCCAAGGGTACCTCCCATCTCTCTGTTCACCCAGCTCAGGAGTTTGGAAAGAGCATGGAGGGTGGCAGAGCACCGGAGCAGCAGCCCAGGGACATCGTGGGCTCTCCCTCTCTGAAAACATTCCAAACCCACCTTGATGAGTTCCTGTGTCACCTGCTCTAGGTGACACTAACTTGGCAGAGGGGTTGGACTGGATGAATTCCAGGGGTCCCTTCCAACCCTAACAATTCTGAGATTCTGTGATTACACATGGATGGTGTCTCGTCAGAAACTGGGCTTCTCGTCTATATTTTGACTTTTAATGTGCTTCTAATTATGGAGGCATAGGAAGCTATAAACATTTGAAACAACCCAGTAACAGTTTCAATGAACTACTTCCCATAGTGCATAAAACACTATACATAAAGAATGGCACAATCGTTAACACAACATGTCACCCCTCCACTGGGTAGAAGATCTCACCTCAAAGTATTTTATCCTCTTGGCAATTTTCATTGTAACAGAGAGCAGCTTGTAGAATCCACTAATAAGAGGCAGTCTTGTTGAATGTATAATAAGCTCATAACCAAAGGAATATACCCAAGGGTGAAAGTATTCCACATGTTTCTCTGGAAGTATCTCTCTAAAACAGATGCACAGAAAATACAGTGGGGAAAAAAATAAAAAAGAAATCAAATAATTCTATTATTTTTTAAAACTTTCTTCTCAGTACAAGAAAGAAATATTGCTGTAGCAGAGCAGCTCCAAAGACAGACGGAGAATAAATGCATGATGCCATCTGAGAAGGACAGGAAGATTTTCATTTTGTTTTAGAGTGCAAAACCATTTCTCATTAAAACTCAGTATTGAATTTATACAAACACACATCTTCATATTTCACATTTCATCACTGGACCTCCAAGGCAACTAATGCTGTACCTTTCACTTAATATCCCTTACTAGGCTATGAAGACTGCTTCTCTGGTATCTGAAATATTTAGGATATATGGTCAGTATAATACTGAAAGTTACAACATATACTGAAAGACAACTACACCCAAATAATGAAAGTGAATGCTTGTCTCCTGTACTCTTTAAAAGCACCAGAGCTGATGAGCCAGTATGTTTACCTATGGCCCAGATGTCTGAAAAACCCTTCCTGTCTCCCAGCTAATCATCTCATGCATTTTGAAATATGATCTATCAAACTAACTCAGAAACAAGCATCTCAAATACATCTCACCTCATACTTCTTCTAACCATTTTGTAACTTTCAAATTACATAAAAACATATAAATACCTGGAGAATTCCACTAGATTTATAAAGGCAATAAAATCTATTGGCTTTGTTGGCCGAAGGTTTGAAGCTGGGTCAGAAGAAGGCCCAACCAAAGCACTGTCACCTGCATTTTCACCCTGAAAATAAATATTGGAGAAAGAACACTGGATCTGTGATACAGAACTTTTACGCCCTTTTTTGCCACATTAACAGTCTGTCTTTTTCTAGCTGTTACTAGGTAGTCTGACAGATGAAGGGTTAGCAATTGACACATCAGTAACTGAAAGGAAAAATAAGAGATAACTGCTTCTAAGGAGAAAGCAAGTAGAAAAATGAAAACTAGTAGATTCCAGAGTACAAAGCCTAAAATAACAGGTTCTGTGAACTTCTACTGATTCTGATGTTTCCATCTCCTAACACTGCAATGCAACATTCAGAAATATTAAGTAAAACATTTTATCTACGATAAATGTTACTTCAAGGACACTAAAGGGTGCTATCTAGGCATAATGAAAACAGAACAAGGAATATGATTTTGGTTCCCCTACAACAGCAGGAGTTAATGGATAGGTCCTCAGGTCTCACCTGTTCACTAACATCCAGTTTCTGAACAGTCAGGTCCAATTTCTCAATAATCTTCAAAATAGATTTTATAAGCTCATCATACAGCAAGCGACTCAGGGATTGCAGTTGTGCATTTTCAGTAAGAAAGTTTGCATCTTCAAAACCGCATTCCTTTGTAGGACAAAAATGTACATATTTCAAAACACAAATGAAAATAATTTCTTTTATTTACAAACTACCATTTAAATGATCCAGAGAATCCAGTTTTAGATGTTTCTCACCTATGAAAGCATAAATTAATCCCTGTTTAATTCACTTATCAGCCATAAAATTCAACTAAAACCAGGAAACAGTCCTTCTACAACATGACATTTGGAAAAAGTCTAGGGTTAGAAAACCAGTGATGAGAAGACTCCGAATTGTGTTTTCCTTTGTATTTCCATGTTAACTATGTTTTACCTTCATTGTGTCACAGCTCAGTAGACTTCTAAAGAGGTACAGATAGTCCTTGTAAGTTGGTACTTTTGATCTTCGTGTCCCAACTTCTCCAGTTTCAAAGGATTCTTCTGACCCAGAAGTTTCTTTTCCAAAAAAATCCTGAAAGGACACATTTTCCAGAAACATTGGTCTAGTGGTTTGACCTTAGCTGCATGGCAGGTGCCCACCAGGCCACTCTATCACTCCCTTCCTCAGCAGGATGGGGAACAGGAAAGTAAGATGGAAAAAACTCATGGGTCAAGATAAAAGTTTAATAGCAAAGGATGACAAAAGACTTATTCTCTGCTTCCCATCAGCAGGCAATGTCCAGCCACTTCCTTGGAAGTAGGGTTTTGGTACATGGAGCATGTGTTCCAAAAGCCAAACATCTTCATAACCAATGCTGCCCACCTCCTCCTTTCTGCCAGCTTTTATTGCTGACCAGGCACCATACGGTATAACAGAATATCCCTTTGGTCAGTTTGGGTCAGCTGTCCTGGCTCTGTTCCCTCCCAAGATCTCATCCCCCCAGCCTACTGGTGAGGGGGGAATGTTGGAGAGCCAGCCTTGATGCTGCGCCAGCGCTGCTCAGCAGTAGCCAAAACACTGGTGTGTTATCAACACATTTCCAGTTACAAATACAAGCACAGCTCTGTGAGGGCTGCTAAGGGAAGAATTAACTCCTCCTCAGTCAAATCCCACAACAACTGCCTATGGAACTACCTGACTCATGCAACACAGTGTAACATTACTGCTGCAGGTAGAAACCTGAAATGTTTAGCTTTCTCCATCAATCTGTAAAGAGCACAAAACAACCACCCCCTTTCAAAAAAAAAAAAAATCTCTAAAGTTGCTCTCCTATTGCTCAGTTATTTGAGAAATTCTATAGTTATTCTGCTGCACAGGAGTAAAAAGCTCTAATATCCTTGCTTAACACAAGCACTCAGTAAAACTTTTAAAATGTCCAAAATTCAACCTGGAAGAAAGCTGGATGACTTTAATTACAGTCTCCTTTATTACAGACAATCTGACCAAACAAAAGTCTATTTCCTGCAATTTTATTTATTCAGTACAAGAGGCACATCCACATTATGCAGAGCACATGTGGGAACAAGAGACTAAGCCCATAAGTAATAACAAGAATGGATTAATAACAAAATGGATAGTATTATTTTTGCTTCTTTGGGCTTTCCCTTGTTTACTGGGCTAGACTGCCAAGAACTGGAATGTACACTCTAGGAATCTAAATGAAATAAATGTGTTTAAACAGTTATTTTACCTTTGAAAATGTGATCGGCTTGGAGAAAATTCTGATTAATCCCTGATGCACTGAAACAAACAAAAAACCAAATTCCCTGGATAAATTTAAAAAGGCACAGCATTCATATCACTCATTACATTAACAACAAAACAAATCAGTCTTCTATTTTCTATATTCTGTCATGGTAAGGGAGAGGCAAAAGAATTTTTTCCTTTAAGGACAAAATAGCCCGAATCAGAGCCTTAACTCTAGGATGTTCCACAGGTAACCAATTCTGAACTTGCTTCTTACTACCTTTTCTCAAAAGTGCTTTGACTTTTTCCTGATTATGAATGATGACCAAGGAATCAGCCATAACACCCTTACTGAAAAGGCAACAACTCCCAATGATTTTTGTGGACTTAGGATCAACGCGGTACTTGGGTGCACCACTTCCCAACTCAAGAACATGGGAAACAATGAAAATGCCCCAGCAACAGAGAAAAGCCATGATAAATAGTTGAAAGACATTAAAAATAATTTCTGAAAATCATTAAAAAGAAATGTCAGCATGCTTGAGACTGCTAGAACTGTCAGTTACCAATGCTGACGTTTTCAGTATTACATTCACAGAACTGTACCTGACTAACTGCATATTTGGAATCTTAACATTTACTATTTAAAAGTTCCAGAGCATGAAAAAAATTGCATTTCTAACAGAGGTAACACTCACCCTACTCACCCTATTTTCTGTGCTATTTTGTAGGGCTAACTGAAAGGACATTGAATAGATTTTTATACACTTTTCTATGAAATCCCTTTCTTCCCATAATCCTTTAGAGCAGGAATGCAAGTCTTATCACAAACATGTACTCTCCTGCCCTTAATCATATCCACTTTGTTATCCAAAACAATTGTTAAATGCATTCCTGAAGTTATTTAACAGGGGATATTGAGAAATAACACAATGAAAACCTCAACCTCCATTATTAGAGAACGACAAGCTTTATTTTTGATCCTAAATGGCTATTCCACATTTCTCTCTTAGAATAGGTTAAGCAATTTAGGGAAAAAAAACCCCCAAACAACCAAAAGGAAAAAAAACCCATGATCCCAAAATCTCCAATGAAGTTAATATCACAGACTCACCCACAGTGTTAATAAAGCTCCAGAGAGCCGGACCTTTTCCTGAGAGGGAGAGAAACACCTTTATTATAGACCTGCAACAGGCTGGCTGCATTTTTTCACTGTACTGTGGAAAGCTGTCAATCTGCAGCACAACTAGATGTTCAAGAACTGGAGTGTATGCTTCAGGAACCTAGAATAAAGAAAAACAAAGCATCCATCATGCAAATTATGTGAAATTATTTCAGCAAGTTACTTTGTTACAAGAGCTTGCATCATGATCTGCTCTGAGAACAAGAAGAGACTTAGCAACTGAATTCATCTTAGACATATAAAAACCCCAAACAAAGAAACAAACAAAAAGCAACAACAACAAGAAATTCCCCCCCGCAATAAAACCAAACAAACAGAACAAGAAAGTTTCCTGGACCACATAGACGAAAGTAGCTCCTGAACAGATTACTGCTTCAGTGAATCTAGTCTTAAGCTTACTAGAAAAGTACCAATTTAATTAAACACCAATAACAGCATTATAATGCTTATTCATAAACACCTGAATACAACATGTATGCCCCAGTCTTACTTCACAGCTCCAGGTAGGATCCAGAAAGCCCTCATTTAAACAGACAGCATAACATCATAGCAGAATCAAAGTATCAGCCTCAAAGAACATGCTAAGTATCAGTACCAAAAGACAAAGCAGCAGCAAAGTGGTATAAACATATAAAGGGTATGGCTATGTCCAAATTAAGAACCTAAATAAAAATGTATTCACATGTGGCTATCATGGTTTTCATTTCAATGCACTGTAGCATATTATTTAGTACATTCAGTGCATTTTCTTTATTCAAATAAAATTCATTAGAGCATTCTCCTCTTATTCTTCCCATCCCCTGCGGGCTAGATGTCATCACATTTCACTTAAAGAAACATCCTTTAGCACAGGTAGGTTCACAGCTATTACCTCCTCATACATCTGTAACTGCATAAAAGAATTGGGTGGTACTTTAAATACTCCACTTACTGTATCTACGTGGAATATCACACTTGCAATGGACTGGAGGAAACTTGGTAGCTGATACAGATGGTCATCTATTGTTTCTGCTTCTGTGAGGAACATTTGCTTACAACGCTGAAGGAGCTCCACATACATGTGGTCCACATCCTCAGAACGTATAGCTTTACAGGGCTTGCAGAGAGAAAATAAAAACTTGGTTTGCCAATTTTGTAGAGCTGAGCAAACAAATGCATGCTGTAGCACTAAAACCCAGCCACGTCTTCACTGAACCGTAATAGGAATAATATTTGAAGTTTTTCCAGAAATTCAACACATCTCAATAAACTAAATTTAAGTATTCTACTTGCTACATGTATGAGAAACACAGTACCTGAAACGGACTATAATAATAGTTCACAAATGCAGTGTAATTTACTGTAAAAGTACTTGAACTTTCAGTGACATGAATTCATATTCAGCCTGAAAAACATGGGAGTTTGGCTGTAAATATCTTAAATATGCCATTATGGATGCTAAGATGTACTTATATTTTGAATTAGCTGCATTAAAGTAATAAGTGGCTTACCTTAATGTAGCTTAAGAGATTACCACTGCCAGTTTACCACTATTAAACACTTAACCGAGCAGTCCAAATTCTGACCATTTATTGTTACAGTTCCTGTACAAACAGAACCTATAAAGACTATTCCTAAACTAACGAACAAGTGGAAAGTATCCCAAAGAGCAACAGAGGGTTTGAAACAAAGCTTACAAATTTCTATAGAATGATTTGTAAATCACAGCATGAACTAGGTCAAAAACCAGTCTTTGTGGACAGGAACCAGGTCACAGGCAAGAACTGTGGTAGGGAACTGACCATGGAAAAGAAGGGACTGATTTACGCAACAGTGAAATATGGGAGTTAGCCTAAAGGTTGAATCTAGTCCGTCTAAAAACATGCTGACAAAATTAAGGCTATCCATTAATCACTTGCAGAACTTCAAGTATTATTTTAAGGTTATTTTAGCAATTAAAGAAACATTCTGCCTTGAAACTAAACCAAGCATGAATGCAAGTTCAGTGCTACAGTCACAACTTGCAGTAGCACCAAGACTCTGCTTCCTCACAACCCTGTATCTGATGCTTGGCCAAGATTTAATCTAAACACGCTAACACCTATTAGTGTGTCTTAATATATTAAAGATTATAGGTACTGGAGCATTAAATTTGTTAAAATTTGCAGTATTATCCTGTCTCTGTATTTACATTATGCAATTTTAAGTTCTTGAGTTCTGTAATAGATATTTTCAACAGGGTTCTTTCAAATCAGGAATTTGAAACACTTAATTTTTTCTGGAAACAATACCTTGAACTCATTTCCTTTCTACCTCATACTACAGAAGCTGAAGATGAGGTTTCAACAAAGAACATGGAAAATTCTACAAAACAAATGTTCTCTGCTCAAAAGGTAGCAAAATAGAAAGGATTCAGCTAGTAACTAGCTGTTCTACCATCTTTCATAACCTTCTCTACCTAATCTTTGACGTTATCTAACCTAATTTCTGCTTTGAGAGAGAAAAAAAAGGCTAGAATTTTGTTATATAATAAGTTGTGGTACCAACACCAAGGCTGCAGATACATAAATACCACCCCTTCTTTATTGAATTTTAACTTATTGTTATATTCCCACTTTAATTGACTGCTGACAAAAACTGGAATTTTGTTCCTAATGGTGCTTCCTGAAAAACATACCTGCCATCCACATTGGATGTTTGTGTCGTTTGTTGTTTTTTGTTGTATTTCAGTTTATGGTTGTTTCAAAAATCACCTCCTACTGTCCTGCAGTCAGTAGTGCCTTTTAGCTGTTTGAATGAGCTCTGTAGGAATCTCTAAACTACTTTCAGAGTAAAGTTGGCCTGGATTCTACTATTTTAAAAGCAGAGAGAGATAACAAAGTATTGCCTGTCTCTAAGCAATTAAGCACACCCTTAAGTTTTGTGACAGCTGTATATGAAGCTCCTGTTTTTCCACTTCAGAACTTGTACACAAGAAGTAACTACAATTACAACCCAATCTTGCAAGTGCTCCCACTAGATACAGTATTTGTTTTAAAAATTTTCATCCAAAAGGTGTTTTGCAGTACAGTTAATTAAGTCCAACACTCAGTCCAGAAACAGGAGCCTTCCCTATTGAACAACCTGTTTAAAATAGTAAAATGGTATATGAATCCTAGCTTTACAGGCATTCAGGAAGCTCCTTCATCAGAACAACTCCTTTGCACAAACGTACTGCTGCGAAAAGGCCGTATCCGCGAATGGCGATGGACAGCTCTTTGCTGCTCGAATCCATCCTCCTGATGATGCCATAGAACTGCTCCATGAAGAACTGCAGCTTGCTCTTGTGCAGCTCTGCGTCTTTAGCCACCATTAAAGAAATCTGTAAAACAGGCACAAACATCTCAGCATTTCACAAAAAATTTACAGTAAGCCTTAGAAGATACCCAGCTTGTAACACAAAGCACTTCAAACAAAATAATTATTTATTACACAGATTAATTGAATTTTCAAGCACCAAATATTCCCACTATATAAAGAAATTTAATTTAGCTTTAGACTTGGAGATCCAGGTGAATCCAGGTGATCCTCACCTGCTTGAGGAATGAATCCAGTGCAGAATAACTGGCTTTCTTGAGCTCCTGATGCGTGTGGCCACACCATCTGCACATCGCTTCATAGAGAGACATATAGTTGTCCAGGAGCAAGGCTCCAAACTGAGCAGCGTGCCAGCTGAACAACTGTAACCCAGCTGTAATTTAAAAACAATTATCATAAAAACCAGACTTACATTCCATTTCACACAACCAACCCAGACTATGAAAGTCACATTAGGACTCTAGGTAGGCAGACCCACCATGACTGGAGAGTATAAAATGTATTCCTCTAGCCATTACAGTATCAGTATCTAAACATTAAGAACTTAAGCATAAAAACAACCCTCCAAAATCCTCTTTTTAAATGTACACCATTATGGAATGGACAGCTGTGTTCTGATGTAATTTACATTAATATTGAAAAAGAAAGGGACTTTAGTGGTTATAAATAAGAATACTTGATTGCACAATTCAGAAGGATCTGGTTTCTGTTGTCAGCACACATGTCCGAGTCCCCTCCTCTGCCAAACTGTGATGCAGACAAATACAGAATTCACATTATAGGTAATTTCACTATTCCAAATATAAGAATAAATGAAATTTCCAGATACTTAATGAATTAACTGGGGGGAGGGAAGACCGTCTTAAGAGGGTTTTACCCCTCACGGTTACCATGGGTCTAATACTCAAACCTTGCATTTTTGCAATTTCTGCATAAGCCCCTCACATTTCACAGGCCAATTTCTATTCTTCTTCTGATCATTTTTTCCCCATTCTTTTTCTCCTTCCAGTGAAATTTCTCTCCTTATTTTTTCTTTTAACTCAATCCACTATCATCTCTTTTCTCCTAATTAGCTACACTCCTCTTATTTCTACCAATCCTTTCTCACATCACAGTTTTGTACTACTCCAGAGGGGAAAACGACATCAAGTATAATGCTGCTATTGATAAGCTGATTAGACCTTGACTAGTTTCACCAAACACATGTTAAACTCTATATTCCAACTTAAAAGTACAGCAGCTTTCCCCCCGGCCAGCTTAGAAGATTAAAGACTAGAGACATCTGAACACATCCAGTAAAGAATAAACACTTCCAGACAAAAGACAGAATCCACCTCAGCATGAATGGAAATAGTTTACATCTTACCCAGAGGTACTGCGTATCGCTTCTGATCAACCTGTAACATCAGAAAAGGTTTGTCACGTGTGATTTACTCTTCACCAGGGCTAACTGCAGAACAATTAACATGTAGCAGATTTACCTGTGGGTTGATTGCCTTCATTGCAAAATCAAAAATCTCCTTTGCAGTCTGAGGATCTGTGAAACAATCCAAGAGTGAGTATTTCACTAATGGCGTACAGTAGGCAGAGTGAAGGCCAAAATATTTTTAACAAAGCTTGGTATGAAGAAGTGATATTGGAAAGCCTTATAAATCTCAAGAGACAAAGACTTTTTTTCCCGAAATACTCTTGAATTTGAAAAAAAATTGTACATCTACATTAGCTGATTTTTCTGAATACCCATGTTTTAACAGACTCTTTAAGAGAAAAACATCTCCATACAAACTGCATTCAGCTTCAATGTGGCTCTCACAGCTGCCCAATATGTGGTCAGAAAATAGCACTTGAAACATTTACACATAGAAAAACGCTGATGAAGCCACTTCACACAAAGACTACAAGGGCTGTGTATTTTGCATAAACCATCTACCAGCAGGGAAATTTTAATTCTGAGTTAACACACAGAAATTGTGCTACTTTTTGGCTGTATAATAATTAAATGTACAACTATCAGTAAAACTGTATCAAAATGTGTAACTGCCTTTCACACAGAAAAAATACATACCTTCATCCACAGACTTGGTAAAGTGGTACATGAGGGCAACCAGTCCCCTCAGACATCCTGCTACAAGAGGTAGCTTGGGTCCCCTCGTAGCAGATGTCATCTGAAAAAAAAAAAATACCCTCAAGCTAAGATAAATTTATACCAAGGCTTCCCAGTTCCTAGAAGTGTAGTTAAATAACTTACTTCAACTTAATAGTTATATCAGCACCCAACTCTATGAAACAACTCCACAGAAACATCTTTACTCCTCAGCATCACATCATTTGGAGGGAAGCGTAGGAGATCCTTTGAAAACCATGGAAATGTTCCACCAAGACCAAACATACCAAAACTTAGATAAAATACACTAATGTCTTAAAAATACTTAAAAATGCAGAATACATGAAAGTTCAGCAGAATGTGTGAAAGTTCAGCAGAAATGTGATGTTTATCTCAAATGCAAGGACTTTGCAGCCAGGAGAGAACAAATCAGAAACTACCAGTGCACAGCAAGATAACATTTCCTGGGGAAGGATTACCACATGCCATCTTTTCACACAGTGAATTGGTTCATTTGCTGTTACTGATGGCCTTGAATTTCTACTTTGAAAACTTCTCAGAGCCAGAGAACACAAACTTAAGCAGCCCTTAAAGAAGCATTTATGATTGTCCAGTCAGATCCCTACAAATTGTACTAGCTACAGTAGTATTCCAACACTCAGGGCTACACATTTCAAAGGAAAGAAAAAGAAAAAAAAACAAAAACAAACCAATGCAAAAAAATCAAACCAAAAAACCAAAGAATGAAAAGAAATTCCAATCATACCTGTGTTCTAAGCTCTCCCAAATAAGCTCGGAATAGTTTTTCAGAGTTGTTAATCATGTCACTAGGCTGGACTTCTCCCAAAACTCCCAAAAGCTCATAAATCTTTTCCAATACTAGAAAGTAAGTTTTAATATTGTTAAATCTTAATTACTGAAATCATTGCTTTAAAATTTGCAGTGCAATTCCTATTAACTACTATCCATGAGACAACCATCCCCAATGGTTTAATTGGTGACTAAAGTGTGGGACAGACATATTTTTATGTACACACATGCATCTATATAGCTACATACTATAAAGTGAGATGCATCCTCCTCTCACATCAATTACTTAAACACATTTAATGTTTTTAAACAGGGCTCAGAAAACTGATTTAAAGGCCATATCCACTGAGGAAGCCCTTGTTAAGGCCAACAGCTAGCAGAAGTTTCTAGGCTTGAATTCAGACTGAAGGATACTACACAGGCACAACAAGTCTTATGAGGGGTAGACCTGTAAAGCCAAGATTTCAGCTGTAACTAGACAAGATGATCAAACTGGAGCTCATAATAATATGCCATAAATAATACAATCAGGCAAGGCAGAACTGATGAGCTCACATTAGAGGTGTCCAATGCAGGAACTATCACACTAAAACTGCAGCTTTGAGGACAACACTAGCCAGGGTTAGAATAAGATTACAAAGACCTTTAGAATCATAGAATTGTTTATGTTGGAACAGACATGGAAGATCATTAAGTTCAACCATTAACTTAACACTGCCAAGCCTCACCACTAAACCATGTCCCCAAGTGCCACATCTACACATCTTTTGAACATGTTCAGTGATGGTGACTCCACCACTTCCCTGAAAACCTGTTCCAGTGGCTGACAGCCCTTTCCGAGGAGAATTTGTTCCTAATATCCAATCTAAACCTCCCCTGGTACAACTCCAGGCCATTTCCTCTTGTCCTGTCACTTGTTACCTGGGAGAAGAGACCGACCCCCACCCGGCTACAGGCTCCTTTCAGGTGGCTGTAGAGAGTGATAAGGTCTCCCCTGAGCCTCCTTTTCTCCAGGCTAAACCACCCCAGCTCCCTCAGCTACTCCTCACAGGACTTGTGCTCCAGAGCCTTCACCAGCTCCACTGCCCTTCTCTGGACATGCTCCAGCACCCCAATGTCCTTGTAGTGAGAGGCCCAGAACTGAATGTAGGATTTGAGGTGCAGCCTCACCAGTGCTGAGTACAGGTGTACAATCTAAGAAAAACTAAAGCCTACCTGTATCAGGAATTTTACTTTTTGCAGCAAGCTCCGCATAAAATTTATTAAATATCTCTCTAACTTTCATTTCTTCCATCAGACAGGAACGTTGTAAACTGTGAAGCAACTAAGATAGATTGAAAAAAAAAAAAAGGAAAAACATTAAGGTCAATAACTCAATACTACTTGGTCTAAATAAAAACACAGTTTGTACATGTAAGCTCAGCTTAAGCAAGTATGCCTTTCTATGAAAGAGATCTAAGGTGAGTCATCCAAAGAAGAGTAATGGCATGCAATCTACTTTAACAACAAACTACCTTCCTATATCTGCATAAATACAAAATGTACAACTTTCCATTTATAGTCTACATATCATATATAGATCAGCTACATAAAACTTTTACACTATTTGATTTATACATACACATATATAAGCCCCAGAAGAGCACAGGCTTAGCAAGTCTGCAGTAGCTTTTATCATACTGTATTTCTCTCCCTGCTGGTATAAAGCCAATCCAGTTCACAGAACTGACTCAGAATAACTCAGAAGGGAGTTTTGTTTCTCATAAACAAACCTAAGTAGGCACAAAAGCATTTACAAAAGAAGGGTCTAAATGTGTTCAAAGGAACTACTGTCTCACACAGCAACTAAATTTCTGGGAAAAAAGTCCTCCTCCTCCACACCTTTCAAATACTTTATCTTATGTTTTAACAGTATATATAATACATAGTATTTTAAAGCAAGAATGCAATTCAACAGCAAGATTTCTCCTCAAATAACCGTAACAAATGGAGAGAGAGATCTGCAATTGCCCCCAAAACAACTGTATCTTGCTCTAACAGATGAAGGAATGACATGCCCGTATCTAAGCAACCTACTGGAGAATATTGAAGACAATCTGTTGTTAAGACACATTTTTTTCTAACATCTAAACATTACGTTATCACTAGTCTCCTGCTACTGCAGACTCCAACTTCCTCGTGAGGGGAAGAGGAGGGGCTGACACTGATCTCTTCTCTGTGTGACCAGTGACAGGACACAAGGGAATGGCCTGAAGCTGTGACAGGGGAAGTTTAGGTTGGGTATCAGAAAACAGTTCTCCACCCAGAGGGTGGCTGGGCACTGGAACAGGCTCCCCAGGGAAGTGGTCACAGCACCACACCTGACAAGGGTTCAGGAAATGTTTGGACAATGCTCTCAGGCACATGGTGTGACTTTTGGGGATGGTGCTGTGCAGGGCTGCGAGTTGGATTCGATGATCCTTGTGGCTCCCTTCCAACTCAGCTTATTCTGCGACTCTGTGATACAGATTTTCTGCATGATACAGTATAACTACAGTAATACAGCAGATTTTCTACTTCTTTTCTAGAAACAAGAGAAATTTATAAAATGCATTTTACCTTAATCAGAAGTTCCAGTGCTGAGATTTTACATTTTGCTGCTCTCTCTTTTGTATAGACACTAAGACAAGTTTGCTACAAAGGAAAGAAAATGGAGATTACAATACTTGTAAGTAAAAATGGAAATTCAAAGATAACAGCATTCCTCTACCTCCTTTTTAAAAAGACTAAAACATTACCTAGTCCTGGAAGTGGCTTCACTGACAATACTGCAGCACTGTCTGACATAGTAAAAAATCCCAGATCAAGCAAAGAAATTGCAGTAAAAAACACACAGAGCAAACTTTCTACCTCAGTACTATCATTCCTTACAATCAGTAGCTACTAATTTGAGATCAAAAACTTCAGTGGTACAGTCAAGCATTTCTATGCAAAGCAGCATACAGCTATTCAGCAATCCAGACTCCAGTAACCTCAGGTATTGTTATCACCAATTTCTATATATATATATAGCAAAAGTAACAATTTCTCAGGAGAAATTTTTAAAAAACTGGTATTTAAAATTAACCACCACCTATAGAAACATTTAATAGTTTACACTTAAAATTATCACTTCAGTTTGTGCAAATTAGAAGTTACAACTATTATTTCCAATGAAAATAACTAATTTTCAGAACCAATACCTACTATATTCTATAAAGTTAGTAAAATTAAGTTTATAGCTGAACAAACAATTCCACACTGCTCTGTGGTATGAATTACACTTTATGTCAAGCAAATTATTTCAGCTCTAACAAGAATGCTAGAGATGGGCAAGGCAGACTGGGAGGGGTGAAGTACAGCTATGAGTGTTATGACATGACACCCACCTGACTTGTCTCAACTATCTGGCAAACACACTTCTAAAAAATAATTTTCTTTTACCTACCTTAATATTACAGGCATAAGGATGAATTTTGTCACCAACTTTTTCCATAAAGACACAAAGAAACTTCAACGCTTCCTCCCTGCAATCTCGAAACTGAAAAGTTAAAAAAAAAAAAAGTCTGAAGTGTGTAACGTGTTGTTCACATAGCACTACCCAAACGCTACGTTAAAGTTTGCCAACTTACCTCCTCGATGGTGAGGGATCTGTGGATAAAGACGAGTAAGCCGTGCTCCTGGGAAAACACCAGGGACAGGTGCAGCGCTGCAGGGAGGCAAGGGAACCATCAGGGTGCTGGTTTCATGCACAGCACCCAGCCCATCCCCTGCTGCAGAAGGGGGCCCCGACGCCTTGGGCACGACTGACGCCTGTCACCAGAAAAACCACAACAAACTGTGGGTGCTGCTGAGCTCCCCATGGCCTCGGGGCCCGGGCCTGTGCCCTCGCACCGGAGCCTGCACCTGCTCAGGGCCGAGGGAAAGCCAACCCTGGGGCAGCTCAGCACAGAGGGGCCCGCACCGAAGCGCTTCTACCCCGGTGAATGGTTATCCGGGGCAAGAGACCCCGCTCCCTCGGAGTCCACCTCTGTGCCACACCAGAGACACAAAGCGCGGAGTGCAGCACGGGGGGAGCCGCCCCGCCCCGGTGCGCGTGTNCCGGGCCCGGGCCCGCGGGCGCACCCTGCTCGCCGCTGGCCGTGCTGGCCACGCAGGTCTCGGCCAGGCTGCGGAGCAGGCTGTACCCGTGCAGGGCGCTGCCGGCAGCAGGGCCGGGCTGCAGGCAGCGGTGCAGCTGGAGCAGGCAGTGCTGCACGCCGGCCATGCTGCCCCAGCGCCGCCGGGAGCGGGGACAGGGGGCGCGGGCGGGGAGGGCCCGCCTCCCGCCGCATCCAACGCCAGCCGCGGGGCAGGCGCACTGCCGAGCTCGGCAGGAGAAGCGCTTCGCCCGACCATTCGCAGCGGAACAGGCGCCGGCGGCAGGGAAGAGCGTTTCGGGCGTTTTTACACGTCTCCTCGCAGGATGGGTTCAGGACATGTACACACAGAATGACAGAACGGGTCAGGTTGGAAGGGGCCCTAGTGGGCCATCTGGTCCAACCTGCGTGCTCAGGCAGGCACACGGCACCGGGTTGCGTCCAGACAGCGCTTCAGTATCTCCAGTAAGGGAGATTCCACACGCTCTCTGGGCACACTGTTCCACTGCTCGGTCACCTGCACAGTAAAAAGTTCTTCCTCACATTCAGATGGAACTTCCTGTGCTTCAGTACAACAGCGCCTGTTGCCTCTTGTCCTATTGCTTGGAACCGTCGACAAGAGCCTGGCTCCATCCTCTTGGCACGCTCTCTTCAGATACTCATAGACATTGAAGAGGTCCCCTCGTCTCTTCTCGAGACTGTAGAAGCACAGTTCCCTGAGCCTTTCCTCATCACAGAGATGCTCCAGTCCCTTAATCATCTCTACTGCCCTTCGCTGGACCCTCTCCAGGAGCTCTGTTTGTACCGAGGAGCCCAGAACTGGACAGTAATGCTGGATACAGCAATAGTGCTCCCCCGACACCCCCCATCAGGGAATGGTTTGCTCCGACCTCCCCACGCCTCCCTGCAGCCCTAGTTTTGCCGCGAAATTCGGGAAGGTGCGGGCGGCTCCACTCTAGGCTCTGGGGGGGAGAGGCGATGTGCCATTACTGAGGGCAGCCGCTGTCTCATACCACAAGTAGTAACCTGCATTATAATTCTTTCTCTGTTGTAACAGGTCGAGTGGGGCGCGACCCTCACTTCGGGAGTCCAGAGGATTCATCTCCTTCCTCCCGTCCTTCTCGGTTCCGCATCCCCCCTTTCTGCCTTCGTTGGGCGCTCCCGTTGCGGTCGCG